>BQNB010016042.1:2353-53473 GCA_026074375.1 Tanacetum coccineum
GCCATCACCAAATTAGGACTAGGACCAGTCCTACTATTAGTAACAGTACCAATAGCAGGAAAATCAGCAGGATCAACAACGAAATCTGGCGGATTAGGGTTTGAGAAAACCCTAGAAGAACTGCCATTACCCTTGTTTGGGTTATTCGAATATGAATTCTGGTTGTATCCTCCCTGTTTAGAACGATTCTTCGATCCACTATTACCTTTGTAAGAATGATTGTTCGTCATAGTTTGGAACGATTACAATCCCTAAAAACCCTAAATACCCCAAGTCGCAAATCGCATAAAGATCAAGATATAATAGAAGATCCTCGTCTATCTTCAACCGATATTTATATAGATCCTAACCGACTATAATCAATAAAAACCAACCGACAATAAAAAAACAGAAAACCCCCTAAAAAAACGATTAGATTTGCCCTATTGAACAATCCATCAAATAAAAAACGTGTTAGATCTTAAGAATTATAAGAAGAAACACGATTGTTATAAGGTATTATGATCAAAAGAGAAAGAAAATCGAATGAGAAGGATTGGAGGATTTTTCTGCCGCCATTAGGGTTTTTACTTTCTAATCGTGGGTATTTGATTAAGCGTAGTTAGGTTTTGGTGCTTCCGGGAATGCCGAAATGCGTTTTATTGCGAAACGTAAGCATTTTACGTAGCCAATAAAAATAAGATGAACAAAGTTATTAATTATCCTCATAATAATCATATAACACTTGCTTGATGTAAACTTTTAATTGTTTAATGCCCGTTTACATTGAATGATCATTTTTAGCTTACGCGATTTAACGTAACGATTTCCATTAAAAACAAATGCGTACAATACTAGTCCTAAAACACGGGGTGTTATAGTCTCCCCCGGTTAGCTGAGCCTTGTCCTCAAGGCTTAAGACGCAGCACTTGACGACGGTAGGATCCCAGATTATCACTTCATAACATATAACGAATGCAAAGATGAAAGAAATAATAAATATAGAGTTTTAGAGAGAGAAGAGAGAAAAAAAGATATTATTAGGAAAAATATCTTAGAAAATGAAAGAGTTAGATATCTTTTCCAAGTGGAAAAGAATATAATATATATACCCCGTCACGTTTAAGTAAATGTAGGGTTAAATAACTCGGACCGGGCTCGGGACTTGCTTGGGATTAAACCCGAAACATATACAATATTAGATTAACTAACGAGCCCATTTCCTATACATAATCTATTACAACGTTAACATGATTGAACGACCGATACTAATCCACGTAATGAATTGAACTTCAAATGTGGCTCAATATTTTTGAGGGCTAAAAATCTCCCTCCGAAGGAGTACATTTATGACACTCCCTTCAATGAGATCCAATTAGATTGCTTTTATCCCGTTAAGCTCATGTTCTTAAGGTCTTTTCTTCTGTCTTCGTTGTAATGCTTGTTCCTGCATGCTTTGGCATCTTACAATGAACCTAAGACTTGGTCTTTCTTCGACTTTGGTGTTATTTGTTATCGAGATCTTAAAATCTTATTCCCTTGCTTGTTTTTCATCTTTGCCATCTTGCGATCGTTGTGTTTTGACCACGTTCCATACTATGCCTCATCTTGAAAAACTTCAAATCAGAGTAGCGAAGTCTTTGCTTTAAATCTTGAGCTTCATGATTGATTGTCGTTGTAGAATGAGCCATGCAACATAATGTAATGACTCGACTATTGGTTGATTGGGATACTGTCACCACCGTTTTAACCTCAGAGTTTTTAACGTTATGATAATCGACGAAAATTGATTTGAAAAACAATCGACGACAATTTACTTTAAAAACGTTTTTGTAACACATCAGGAGTTTAAAGCTTTATATTAAAAATCAATCAACCGTTATTCATTTACTGGAACCAAATCGATATCCAGTTGTCAAAAGTTGATTCTATAGAGATCTCGTAAGTCACCTACCAGAGCTTGTTTCGAGGTTGAACTCAAGCAGGATTTCCATCTTCATTTGTGAATCTAAAAGTATCACTAAAATAGTTTCTGGAAAATATCACAAGGATAATTGCGTAGGACTCTTTGATAACAAGCTTGTAAACATGATATGTTCAACAAGTGTTTGTAATGGAATAGTGACCTGACAAGAGATTTAGGATTGGTCCTCTTGGCTCTAGACATCGATTAGTCATTTTGGTTTTAGTATCGGAGGCTGGAGCACAGATCTGCCACCTAATCAATACCAACAATACTCAAGAGAGAGATGTCCAATAGATAACGTGTGTATCTCCATGACAAATGAGACAATTTCTGTTGAGAGAAACTTGAATGGCTGGGAAGGGTTGTGCATTGCATCACTGGTCCCATGATGACGTTTTCAATGTCAGCATTCAACTTGTTGATTCTGACAGCATAATGTATTGACCTCTGGTTTCAGCCTAAGGTTGTGTGGAGGGCTTCTTTCTTTAGACCCTTTATCCATACATTTCTTTTTCATTCTTCAACGCCTTCAATGCTTACCAAGACGTCATTACTAACACCTTGTTGTGATTGTTCCAGTGTTAACTTAAGTCTTAATCGGCATTATTCCCATCTACATTCATCTCCAATCATACCTAAGGACTGCTATTTCTAACTTTTGATTATCATTGGGTAGATCCTCCCGGTTCTGGTTGGATCATAGGATTGATTCCTAACCTAACCACCTTATGACTTCAGAATCGTTGTGAAATTAAGATGTTGTTGGGTATAAGATCGAACCATAAAACCTTGATTGAAAAACATTCAAAGTGTTTGAAAGTATTTAACACTTCGAGAGTTTTAATCATTAGAAAAACTCCCCCTTCACACGTGCTTCGTTAAACGAAAGTGTTTTGCACATGTGGGTAGAAGTAGAAAGCACTTTGAGTCGATTAGATCACATTTTAATTACATTTTCTCCCCTTATTTTAAATAATAAACACTTAGTTTTTGAAATACCTTGTGATTAAAATTAGTCTTGAAAAATCCGTTAGGAAAACTATTAAAACGTAGCATGAATGATTTGGAACTTGGTGATAATGTTTTGTATACATAAGAATTGTCATGATGATGTATCCAAAATCATTAAAGCTTTTGCTTTTTCCAAAAAAAAACACCCCCTCAATACATAGTGCGCGGTGCGCGAAGAGCAAAAATGACACCAATTGTAAAATAATTGTCTTGTAAAACTTTATGAGGGATGGAGTGTTGAGCACGCAATTTTGAAAGTTTATGAATTGTCATTGAGAAATTCTTGAAAAATTGTGTTCAACTTTTTGAAAAACCAAATGTTAGAGGACTTCTCTTCTAACGCGAAGGGTAAACGCACTGATACGTACACTATCCTGTTTCTTGAGCTCAAAACTTTGAATGTCTTGAAAGAACAGCTCAAGACCGAGAAACGTTAATTTTCTCGTTGTTAGGATAAGTTATCCTTATAGATAAACTTTCCTTTCTTTGAATTCGGGGTTATGTACTGAAATTCTGCAACATAAGCCGATTTAGAAAATAAAGAAATGACATGTTTTGAAGACTATTATGCCAACTCGTCTCATAGCGAACTTCATTAGCCACACCCGTGTCAATGTTTAATCGCCATTTTCTAAGCACGTAAATGTATCACGATTCAAGAGACATTCGACGAAAGAATCTTTTTGGAAATTTTCTGTTTTTCCTATTTTGCATTCTTTTTGAAGTTTTATATTTTTGTATTTTGCTTTTCTGCAAAATATTTACATGGTGAATGTTGATGATGAAATCAAGCAGTCTCATTTTTTTCCAGAACCTCCAAGTCAGCTGGAGTCCAACATCTCATACCAATCCTTCTGACATAAGATACTTAAACCGAATCCTCAGGGAAGGGCTTTCCGTAAACATGTCAGCTAATTGGTATTCCATTTCTAACAAAATATAATTCAAGTTATAACATTTTTAACATGTTCCTTTATGAAATATATCTAGTATGGATGTGCTTTGTCGGCAAATCTTAAGTCTGGGTTGCATGATTATTGCTATGGCTGACTAAGAGTCGACAATACAATGGTATTAAGTTGTAGTTGAAGCCATAATCTTTAGCTGTGTCCTATAAGAACATCCAACATTACTTTGAGCACACTTGCAGATAACGGAGCCCGTACTCTCCTCTACAAAAAGACATTGCATTGCAGTTTAGATTCTTTGACACCAACTTACTAAGCTATCACCAAGGAAACTGTATCCCCCAGAAGTGCTTTTGCGATTATCAATGCATCCGGCGAGATCAATCGTCTGAAAATGCTGTTAGATTAAAGCCAGAATCCTTTGTGTGATACCAGGAGTCCCATACTAATGGAACCCTTTAAGGTATTTAAAGATTCTATTTAACCTCCTTGAGTGCTTTTTGTGTTGGTCTAGCTTGATAACAGTGCACAAATAGCATACTGCTTGCACTAAGTCGGTCTACTAGATGTCAATACAGAGTAACCTATTTTACTACGATAATTAGATTGTCCTACGGGTTTCTCCACTCAAATCACAACTAGTTTGGGTTTAGATAGTCAATGGTGTACCAATAGAGTAGACAAATGTCCATATGTATTGCTTTTCATAATTTCTAAAAGCGTACTTGGCCTATTGATAAAAATGACCTTTGGGACTAATAGGTGGATCTGAAGTCCAAAAAGAATTCATCTCCCCCATTAAGGACATTTTCAAATCTATTGTGGCATTAACACTTTTCAAATCTTTTTTGAATATTTAGAGTATTGTGTAGACACCAAAAATTATGTCATCAACGTAAATGTCTGCACTAGTAGAATAATCCTCCCCTTATTTTATCTTGAATAAAAGTTGTGTGTCAATTGTAACCTTTAGTAAAGTCCTTTAGGAACATCTAGGGAAGTTGGAATGTTCATCATACCAGGCTCTGGAGCTTGCTTTAATCCATACAAATTCCTCATAATATACTTTTTCTGAATGATCTGGATCAACGAACCCTTCTAGCTGAGGCACATAACCCCTCCTCCTTCAGTGGACCCTTAAGGAGGGCCGTTATTCACGTCCATACTGATAGATTATAAGACTTGTGTGCTACATAGCGCAACGAAAATCCAGAACTGCTTCCAAGCGAGCAACTGGCAAATGGATTTCTTCGAAATCAATACCTCTTCTGAGCATAACCTTTAGCTACAAGCTTGCTTTGTTGCGAAATACAGTCTGATCTTCATACCTCTTGTTCTATCCCATAACCACGTTAGCTTATAATCATCTTGCCAAAAGGTGTGTCAACTAGTACCCAGAACTTTAGTCTGTCGAACTGAAGAAGTTCATCCTGCATTGCTTCGCTCAGCCATGCAGAATCAACTGTATGCCGGAGCCCTTAATGTTCTTCTGGTTCAACAATATCACCGTGAGCCGCGACATAACCATTACAGTATCTGTGGCAAGCTGTCATCTTGGTTTGAATTGAATGGTTGATTTCCCACGCACCTTGTCTAATGGATGATCTCCTGGTCCATCGTTATCATGAACATAGTGGTTGAAAAATGAATACACATCGGTATATCAATGTTTAGTGAGGAAGGCTCACTAATTTCTTTACCCGTATACAAAAAAGGATTGATAAATTCAGCTTCTTAAAAAGATGCATTCGGTGCTTGATCATTGTTGTTGTCCTCAGCATGACCGTGTGCTGGATTGTAATATTCTTCAAGTAAAGGACTGAAAGAAAATCCAAACCCTTGTTGTAATCGATATGACATTCCTCTGCTGTAGAAACAGACTTTTGTCTAAGGGGAGCACGAGGTCAAGAGTTGTCATAACCTCAACGAGACTTTGTTCCATTGAGGAACTAGGCCTGAAGAACATTTTCAATAGACATCTCTTGTGCGTTGTGGAGCGAGGTCAGAACTGTTTGTTGATCAGAAACATCATATCTTGAATTCAATCAAACTTGAAATGAATGGAACAACTATTAAAGCGTGTTTATTCTCGTTTTGTTGTCAACACGATATCCCTTCGACTGAGTAGGGGGGGGGAGGGGGGGGGGGGAGGGGGGGGGTGGGGTGGGGGGAGGAGGGAGGGGGAAGGGGGGGGGGGGGAGGGGGGGTAGGGGGGAGAGGGGGTGGGGGGGAGGGTGGGGGGGGGGGGGGAGGGGGGAGTGGGGGGGGGAAGAGGGAGGGGGAGGTAGGGGGGGGGGGAGGGGGGGTTGGGGGGAGGGGGAAGGGGTTGGGGGGGGAGGGGGAGAGGGGGGGGGAGGGGGGGGAGGGGAAAGGGGGGGGGGGGGGGGGGGAAGGGGGTAGGAGGGGGGGGGGGGGAGGGGGTAGAAGCAGGGGGGGGGGGGTAGAGAAGGGGGGTAGGAGGGGGGGGGGGGGGGGGGGGGAGGGGGGAGGAGTAGGGGTGAGGAGGGGGGGGGGGGAAGGGAGAAGGGGGAGGGGGGGGGGGGGAGGGGGGGGGAGAAGGGGAGGGGAGGGGGGGGTGGAGGAGGGGGGGGGAAGGGGTAGGGGAAGGGTAGGGGGGAGGGGGGGGGGGTAGGAGGGTGGGGAGGGGAAGAGGGGGGGGGGAGAGGGGGGGGAGGGGGGGATAGAGTAGAAGGGGGGGAGAGAGGGGGGGGAGGGGGGGGGGGAGGGGGGAGGGGGGGGGAGGAGGGGGGGAAGGAGGGGGAGGGGGGGGTAAGGGGGAGGGGGAGGGGAGAGGGGAGAATGAGGGGGGGAAGAGAGGAGGGGGAGGGGGAGGGGAAAGGGGGGGAGAGGAGGGGGGGGGGGGGTAGGGGGAAGGAAAGAGGGGGGGGGGGGGGAGGGGGGGGGATGGGGGGGGAGGGGAGGGGGGGGGGGGGGGGGGGGAGGGGTGGGGGAAAGGGGGGGGTGGGGAAGGGGGGGGGGGAGGAGAGTAGGAGGGGGAGATGGGGGGGGGAGGTGAGGGATAGGGAAGGGGGGGGGAGGGAAAAGGGGGGGGGGGGGAGGGGGGTGAGAGGTGGAGAGTGATGTGTGTGTAGTGTGTGTGGGTTAGGGAGGGAGGGGGGTGGTTGTGGGGGGGGGGGGAGGTGTGAAGGGGGAATATATATAGGGAGGGAAGAGGGGGGGGGGGGGGTGGGGTTAGGAAGGGGGGGGGGGGGGGGGAGGGGGGGGGGGGGGAGGGGGGGGGGGAGGGGGGGAGGAGGAAGGGGGGAGGGGGGGTAGAGGGGATGGGGGGGAGAGGGGGGAATAGAGGGGGGGGGGGGGGGGGGGGGGAGGGGGGGGGGGGGGTGGGGGGGTAGTGGGGAGGGAGGGGGGGGGGGGGGGGGGGGGGGGTGGGTGGGAGGGGGAAGGGGGGAGAGGGGGGGGATGGAGGGGGGGGGGGAGAGAGAGGAAGAGGGAGGGGGGGGATAAAGGGGGGGGGGGGTAGGAGGGGGGGGGGGGGAGAAGGGTGGGGGGGAGGGGGGGAGGGGGGGTGGGGGGGAAGGAGGGGGAGAGATGGAGGAGGGGGGGGGAGGGGGAGGGGGATGAGGAGGGGGGGGGTGGTGGGAGTAGTAGATGGGGGGGGAGGAGGGGGGGGGGGGAGGAGAGGGGGGGGGGGGGGGGGGGGGGGGGGAGGAGTGGAAGGGGGGGGGGGGGTCGGGGGAGAGGGGGGGGGGTGTAGAGAAAGGGGGGTGAAGAGAGGGAGGGGGGGGGGGGGGGGATGGGGGAAGGAGGGGGGGAGGAAGGGGGGAGGGGAATAGTAGGAGAGGGAGGGGGGGAGGAGGTGGGAGGGGACGTGAGGGGTAGGGGAGGGGGGGGGAGGGGGAAGGTGGGGGGTAGGGGGAGGAGGAAGGGGGGAAGGGTGTAGGGAGAGGGGGGGGGAGGGGAGGAGGGGGGGGGGGGGGGGGAGGGGGTGGGGGGGGTAGGTGGGAGGGGGGAGAGGGAGGGGTGAAAGGGCGTAAGGGGGGGGGAGGAGGGGGGGGGGAGGGGGAGGGGAAGGGGGGGGAGGAGGGAGGGGGGGGGAGGGGGGGGGGGTAGAGGGGGGAGGGGGAAGGGTGAGGGGGGGATGTGGAGGGGGGATTAGGGGGAGGGGGGGTTTGGGTTGTCGTTGGGACTTTTTTCGCTCTGGGTGGTGTTCTGGGGTGGTTTGTTTGTCGCCCTGGTTTTTTGTTTTGTTTTTTGCGTGGAGTTGGCGTCCGCGCGTTGTTCTGGTGTTTGTTTTTTGGGTCGTTGTTGTGTTTGTTCTTCTTCGTCCTTGGTGACGTTCTTTCGTCCTGGGTTTTTTGGTTTTGTGTTGTTTCTTCCGGTTCCTCTTTTCCGGACTTCTTTTTCTTTTTCTTGTTGCTTTCTTGTTTTTGTGTAACGGGAGGTTGTGGCTTTTTTTGTAGAGTTCATGCTCAACGGTGTGTTGTTTTTTGTCTTGGTGGCGGTTGGCTTCCTTTACTGGAGTCACCTACGTTCTCCCTTCTGTTTCCTTTATGGGGTTGGTTTCGTCCTGGTTTTGTCTGTTTTTTTTGTTCTTCGTCTTTTGTTTTACTGTGTTTTCTTCTTTTGTGTTGTTTTTTTTCTTTCCTTTTTTGGTGACCGGGGTCGGGTGGACGTTTCCTCGCCTTTTTGTTTTTTTGGTCTGTTTTCTTTTCTTTTTATACGTTTCGTGCTTTTATTTTTTTCTCTCTCATTTTTACTTCTTTTTTTTTTTGTGTTTTTTTTGATCTTTTTTTCGTCTCCGCCTTATTCGTTCTTTTTTTGTTCTGTTTGTTTTCGTTTTGTATTTCTTTTTTTTTATTTTTTCCCTCTTTCCGTGTCTTTTGTTTCTTTTTTTTGTTTTTTTCTTATTCCTTTTTTTTTTTTTTTTTTTTTTTTTTTCGTTTTCCCTTCTTTCGGTATCTTTGTTTTTTCTTTTTTCTTCTTTTCTCCTATTGATTTTACTTTTTCTTGTCTTTGTGTTGTTTTTTCTTTTACTTTTCTTTTTCGTTTGCGTGTTTGCTCTCACTACCTCCGCCGCTTCTTTTTTTCCTGTATTTTGACTTTTTTTTTTTTCTTCTTTTTTTTTCGTTGTTTTTTCTTTTTTTTTTTTTCCTTTTTTTTTTGTTTTCTTTGTTTCTCTCTTTTTTTTTTTTTTGTTTTTTTCCTTTTTCTCTTTTGTTTTCTCGTTTTCTTTTCTTGCGTTTTTGTCTCTTGTTCGCTTGTGTTTTCTCTCTTGTTTTTTGCTCTACTCTCTCGGTGTTTTTTTCATTGTGGTATGTGCTGTGTCCCGTGTTGGTTTTTGTTTCGTCTATTTTTTTTTCTTTTTTGTTTTTCTTTACTTTTTTTTTATTGTTTTTTTGTTGGTGGTAGCGGTTGTGGCGTGTGTGTGTGTGTGGTTTGGACCTTTCGCGGTTTTCTTTTACTTTGCCGTTTCTCTTTCCTCTTTTCTCTCTTACTTTCTCTTTCGTCTTTTTTTGTTTGTCTTGTTCCTATTGTCTTCTTTTTGTTCCTTTTTGCTTTTTTTCTCTTTTCCCCTTGTTTCTGTTTTTTTTCTTCTTCCTTTTTGTGCTTTTGTTCTTCTTCTTGTTCACTTTTATTTTGTTTTCCTTTTTTTTTTTGCTTTTTTGCTTTTCCTTTGTTTATTTTTTTTTATCGTTCCTTTTTTTTTTTTTTTCTTTTCTTCCCTTCTTCCCTTTTTTTATTTGTCCTTTTTGTTCCTCCGTTTTTTTACCGTTCCCCTTTTGTTTTGGTTTTTTTTCCTGTACGGGTTTGCTTTTTTTTTTTTTTTCTCCTTTCCTCCTCGGTTCTTTTGTTTTGTTCTTGTGTTTTTTTTTCGATTCTTCTTTTTTTTGTTTTCCTTTTTTCTGTGGCTTTTCTACTTTCTTTTTTTTTCTGTTTTTTCCTTTTTGCTTGGCCTTTTATTTCATTCCTTGTGCATTTTTTTTCTCTTTTTGCTGTCTTTCTTCTTATTTTCCTTTGCCTACTTTGCTCACCTTGTGCTTATTTGTTTGGGTTTTTTTGTCCTGTCTTTGTTCGTTTTTATTTTTTTTTTTAGTTTTTTTCTTTTGTTTGTTTTTTTTTTTCTTTGGTTTCGTCGCTATCACCTTAACGCTGTTTTTTCCTTTTTTCTTTCTCTTTTTTTTTCTTCGTCCTTCACATGTCTTCACCGGTTTCACCTTATGTTTTTGTTTTACTTTTTTTTTCGTGTGTTTTTTTTTTTTCGTCTTTTTGTATTTCTTTTCCCATGTGTGTTTTTTCTTTTTGGTTTTCTTTTCCTTCTTTTTCCTTTTATTTACTTCCCGGTCTTTTTCTTGTTTTTGACCTTTCTATTGCTGTCTTCTGTTGATTCGTTCTATTTTTTTTCACTTTTTTCTATTTTTTTTTTCTTGTCTGTTTTTTTTCTTTGTTGTTCTCTTTTTTTTCCTCGTCTCCCCTTTTTTTTCGTGTTTTCTTTTTCTCTCTTTTCTCTCTTGTTTTTTTTTTTTTTTTTTTTTCCTGTACTCTGTTTTTATTTTTCCTTTTTTTCTTGTTTTAGGTGTGTTGCCGGTCGGTCGTTGTTTTGTTATTCGTCTTTTCTGCTTTACTGTTCCGGTTGCTTTTTGCTTGTGTCGGTATTTTTTCCTTTTTTCCGTTGTTGTTGTTTTGTGAGTCGTTTTCACTTTTGTTTGTTTTTTTTTTTTTTTTTTTTTTTTTTCCTTGTTTCTTTTTGTTTTTATGATTGTGTTCTTACCTTTTTTTTCTTGCTCTTTACTTTTGTGCTTCGTGTTTCATTTTTCCTCCTTTTTTTTGTTTTTTCTTTGTATTTTTCTGGTTCTTTTGTATTTATTTTTTTTTTTCTGTTTTTTTTTTCGTTTCTCCTTTTTCTCTATTTTTTCTTTTTTTTCTTTTTTTTTTTAACTTTCTTTTTTTTTTTCTTTGTTTTTTTTCTTCTTTTTTCTTTTACGTTTTTTTTTTTTGTTGTTCTTTTTTTTTCCTTGTTGTTTCCTTTCCTTTCTACCCTTTGCTTTTTGATTTTGTCGCTTTTTATTTTTTTTTCGTTTCTTCTTTTTATTTTTTTTCTTTCTTTTTCTGTCTTTTTTTATTTTTGTTTTTTTCTGATGTCTTTTTTCTCCTTTACTTCTTTGTCGTTCTTTTTCGTTTTGCCGCCCTGCTGATTGTCTTATACTTGTTTTCTTGGTGTTTTTTTCTGTTTGTTATTCCTTTTTGGTGTTGTTGTGTATTTCCCTTTTTTTTTTTTTTTTTGTTTTTTCTCTTTGTTTCCTTCTTTTTTTTTATTTTCTTTTTTTCTCTTTTTGTTTTTTTTTCTTCGTTTGTTGCTTTTTTCCCTGTCCTGTTCTTTTCTTCTTCTGTTTTATCTCTCTCCCTCTCTTTTTTTGTTTCGTGCTTTGTTTGTTTTATCGTCTTTTTTCGGTTATGTTGTTTGTTTTTTGTCTCCTCTTTTTCCTTTCTTTTCTTAACCTTTTTGTTTTTTGGTTTCTTCACTCCTTCTTTGTTTTTTTTATTGTTCTTTGTCTGCTTTCTTTTTTCTCCTTTCCAAGATCTTGCCTTTGTTATTTTTTTTTTATTTCTGCTTATTTTTTTGTCCTCTGCTGTTTCAATTTTTTTTTTTCTTTTTTTTTTTTTCGTTCTTTTTTATTTTTTTTTTTTTTCTTTTTTCTTCGTCGTTATTTTGTTTTCTTCTTTGCCCTTTGTTTTTTGTTTTTTTTTTGCTCAGTTTCGCCCTTCTTTTTTTTTTTGCTTTTTTTGTTTTTCGTTCTTTCTTCTTTGTTTTCTTCGTTTGTACCTTACTTTCTGTTTTTTGTTGTGTTTTTCTTTTTGTTTTACCTCTTTTTTTGTGTTTTTCCCATCGTTGTTTTGTTTTTTCATTTTTCTTTTGTTTTTTTTTCTTTATTGTCTTGACTTCTTATCTCTTGCCGTTTTTATACCTTTCGTTGGCTTCTATTTTTCTTTATTTTCTCCTTTATGAATATTTCTTTTTTCGGGGTTTTTGTTTTTTTTTGATATTTTTGTTTTTGTCTTTTTTTTTCTTTTTCTCCTGTGTTTTAGCCTTTGCTATTTTCTTCTCTTCACTTTTTGTCTGCTTGCTCTCTTTTACCTTTCTTGTTTTTTTTTGCCACTTTTCCTATTTTTTTGTTTTTTTCTCATCTTCCTCTTTTTTAATCCTTTTTTGCCCTTCGTGTCCTTTTTTCTTTTCTTCATCGTCTTTTTTTTTTTTTTTTTTCTTTTGCTTCTTTTCCCTTTATTTCTTCTCTCTTTTTTTTTTTTTTTTTTTTTTATTTCTTTTTGTTGTTTTCTCTTCTTTTTTGTTATTTTTCCTTTTGTATTTCTTCTTTTTTTTTCGTTTCTTTTCCTTGACTTTTTTTTTTTTTTTAGTTTTTTGTTTTTTTTTTTTCTTTCGTCTACTTCCTTTTTTGTCTTTTTTCTTTTTTTTTGTTTTTTACTTCTTGCTTATTTGGCCTACTTTGTTTTACTGTTTCAACCTCTTTCTTTTTTCTTTTCCTTCGTCGTTGTTTCTTCGTTGCCTTTCTTTTCTTTCGGTTTTTTTTTTTTTTTTATTTTTTTTTCTTATTTTTTCTTCCTTTGTTTCTTCACTCCTTTTCTTTTTTTTTTTTCCTTTGTTGTCTTTCTTTTTTTTTTGTGTCTTCTTTTCTGCTTTTCTTTTCTTTTGTGTTTCCTCTCCGCTTTTTTATCTTCGTTTGTTTTTTCTTCTTCTTGGTTCGTTGTTCTTGTTTTCCTCGGTGCGGCTTTTCTTCTTCTCTTTTTCTTTTCTTTCGTTTTTTTCGTGTTTTTTTTTTCCTTCGTTTTTGTTTTGTTTTTGTGCGTTTTTTTTTTTTTGTTTTTTTTTTTCTTTTATATTCTTGTCTGTTGTTCTTCTTGATCTGTTTTTTTTCTCTTGTGTTTGCTTTTTGTACTGCCTTTGGTCGTTTTCGTATTTTTCTTTTTTGTTCTTGGACTTCTTTCGTTTTGGTTTTTTTTTTTTTTTCTTGCTTCTTTTTTTCTGGTCTTTCGCGTTTGCTTTTCTTTATACTTTTCTTTTATTTTGTTTCGTTCTGTTTTACTTTTTTTTGTCCCTTTTTTTTTTCAACTTCCTGTTTTTTCTTTTCGGTTTCGTTTCTTCTCTTTTCTCTTTTTTTTTGTCTTTTTGTCTTTTTTGTTTCGTTTTCCTCCTTTTTTTGTCTTCCTTGTTTATTTCCTTGCTTTTTTTGTCTTGTTCGTCTCTTTTGTTTTTTTTTTCTTTTCCTTTTTGTTTTCTTTTTCTTTTTTTTCTTTTCTTTTTCCACTTCTTCTTTTTTTTCTGTTTCTCTTTCCTCTTTTTTTTTATTTTTTTTTTTTCTTTTTTCGTTTTTTTTCGTTTTTCTTTTACTTTCTTTGTTAGATCCCTGGTTTTGTCTGTCGTTTGTTTTTTTTCTTTTTCTTTTGTTATGTTTTTTTTTTTTTTTCCTTTTTTTTTCTCCTTATTCTGTTCTTTTTATTTCTTTTTTCTTTGACTTCTTATTTTTCTTTGCTCTTGTTTGTTGTTTTGTGTTTTTTTTTCTTTTTTTTTAGTTTTTTAACTCTTCTTTTATCTTCCTCTTCTTTTTTTTTCTTTTATTTTTTTTCTTTCTTTTTTTCTTTATTTTTATTTCTTTTCTCTTTTTTTTTTTTTTTGTCTGTATTTTTGTTTTATTTCCTTTCCTTCTTTATCTTTGTTACTCGCTTTTTTTTTTGTTTTTTTGTCCTTTCCTTTTTTGTTCCCTTCTTCGGTCTTTTTTTTCTGTTTGTGTTACTATGTTGTTTCTTTTTTTTTTTTACTTTCTTTCTTTTTTCCTTGTTTTTTTTCTTTCCTTAATACTTTTTTTGTTGTTGTTTTTTTTTTTTTTTTTTATTTTTTTTCCTTTCCTTTGCACGTTTCGTTTTTTCCTTTTGTCTTATTTTTTTTTTGTTTTTGTTTTTTTTTTCTGTGTTTGGTGTTTCTATTTTCCTTTCCCTCTTTTTTTTTTCGTTTTCTTTCTTTTTTCTTTTTTTTTTTTTTTTTACGTTCTTTTGTTTTTTTCTCCTTCTTTGCATTTTTTTTCTTTTTCTTTCTTTTTTTCGTTGCTTCCCTTTCTTTTTTCTTTATTCCTTTTTTTTTTTTTCTTTGTTCTTGTTTTTCCTTTTTTTTTCCTTTCTTCTTGCTTTTTTTTTGCTTCTTCATCTGTTTTCTCTTTTTTTCTTTCAGATTTTTCCCTTGTTCTTTTCTACCTTTCCTTTGTTGTTGCCTGTCCTTGTTTTTTTTTTGTTTTCTCTTGTGTCTGTTTTTTACGTTTGAGTTCTGCTTCCTTCTCCTTCCTTCTCTTTCGTGCGCCTTTTTTTCTCGTTTTTTTGTTTTTTTTTTTCTGCTCTTTTTTTTTTTTTTTTTTCTTTTGTTTTCTTTTTTGTCTTTTTTTTTTTCATTTTGTTTATTCTTTTCTTTTCTGTTTTTTTTCTCTTTTTATTTTTTTTTGTAAGTCTCCTCTTGTTTTTCTTTTGCTACTTTGTTTTTTTCGCTCGTGTGTTTTTTTTTGGTTCGTTTCTCCTTTTTTTTCCCTGTTGTTTTTTTTCTTACTCTCCTTCTTTTCTTTCTTTTTTCCTGTTTTTACTCATTCTGTTTTTTTTTTTTTTCTCGTTGTTTTTCTTCTTTGGTTGTTGTTTTATATTTTTTCTTTTTCTTTTTTCTTTTTACTTTCGCTTGTCTTTTTTTTTTGTACTTATGCTGTTTTGTTTTTCTTTTTTTTGCTTTTTTTCCCTCTTTTTTTTCTTTTACTAGTTTTTGTTTGTGGTCCTGTTGCTTCGTTTTCTTTCTTTTCTTTTTCGTTTTTTTTGATTCGTTTTCTTCTCCTGTCTGTTTTATTTTATTTATTCCACTTTTTCCTTTTGGTTGTTTTTCTTCTTTTTGTCTTCGTCTTTTTTTCTTTCTTCGGTTTTTTTGGCGGTTTATCTTGTTCTTTCCTTGTTGCTGTTTTCTTTGTTTTTTGTTTTTTTTTTATTTCCCTATTTCTCGCTTTTCTTTTTGTTTTGTCGTTGGTCCCTCTTTTTTATCCCTCCTTGCTTTATTTTTTTTTATTTTTTTTTTCTTTTACTTGTTCTTTTTTCATTCTTTTATGTTTTTTGTGCGTACTTTTTTTTTTTTTTCTTTTTCCTTTACTTTTTCTCTCCTTTTTTTTTTTCGTTTTTATCTTTTGCTGGTGTTTCTTTTTTTCTTCTTTTTTCTCCTCTTTTGCTTTTTTTTCTTTTTTTTTTCTTTTGTTATTTTCCTTTTTTTGTTGTGTCTCTTCCGTTCTCCTTGTTTTGTTTGTTTTTTTTTTTTTCTCACCTGTTTTTTCCTCTCTCTCATTTTTTTCTTCTGTGTTTTCCTCCTTTTTTTTTTCTTTGCTTTTTTTTTGTTTCACTTCTGTTTTTTTCTCTCACTGCTTACTTTTCTTTCGCTTGTTTTGTTCCTTTTTTTTTGTTTTTTGTTTATTTTTCTTCATTTTTCTTCTTGTTTGTTTTTTTGTTCTAACTTTTCTTTTCTTGTTGCTTTTTTTCTCTTTTTGTTTTTCTGTTTTTTTTTTGTTTTTCTTTTTATTTTTCTTTGTTTTTTTGTTTTTTTCCTTTTTTTTTTTTTCCTTTTTTCCATGTGTTTTTCTGTCTTCTCTTTTCTTTTCTTTACTTTCGTCTCTTGTATTTCTCTTCGTTTTTTTCCCTTTCTTTTGTTTTATCTTTGTTCTCTGGGTTTGTTTTTCTGGCCCGTGGCTTTTTATTCTTACGTCTCTTCTTTTTCTTTTCTCTTCTTTTTTCTTCTGTTCCGTTTTTTTTCTGTCTACCTTTTTTTTGCTTTTTCCCACCCCCCCCCCCCCCCACCCCCCCCCCCCCCCCACTCTTTTTTGACTTTCTTTATTTTTTTCTTTTTCGTTTTCTCTTGTCTGTTCGTTTTTGTTTTCCCTTTTACCTTCTTTAACTTTTTTTGTGTTTGGTTTTTTTTCTAATTTTTTCCTCTTCTATTTGTTCCTTTTCTCTTTTCTTTCTCTGTTGACCATACGGTTTTTACTCTGTTTCCTGTGTTGCCTCTGGATTGTTTACCTTTTTTTTTTGTTTTTTGTTTTTTCCCATCTTTTGTCTTTTTTCCTTTTGGTGTTGTTTTTTTTTTTGGTGTTTTTTCCTTTACTCTTTTTTTTACTTTTTTTTTCCTTTTTTTTTTTTTCTCTTTTTTTATTGTCTTTTAACTTTGTTTTTGTTTATCTCTTTTCCCGTTGTCTTTTTTTTTCTTTCTTTTTTTTCCTTCTGTTGTACTTTCTATCTTTTTCTACCTTTGTTTTGTCTTTCTTGTTTTCTTTTTCTTTTTCTTTCTTTTTCTTACTTTTTTTTCCTTTCTGCTTTCTTGTGTTTGTTTCTTTTTTGTTTGTTTTTATTTTCTGTTTTACTTTTCTTTTTTTTTTTTTCGCTTTTTTCTTTTTTTTTCCTTTTTCTCTTTTTTTGTCTTTCTTTTTACCTGTATTCTTTCTTCTACTTTTTTTTTTTTTTCTTTTACTTGCCTTTTTCGTTTTTTGTGTTCGTTTCTCTTATTTTTTTTTTATCTGTTTTCTTGTGTTTTTCTTTTTCTTTTGCGGTTTTGTCTTTTTTTTTTTGTCTCCCTGCTTTTTTTATTTTTTCTCCTCTGACTTTTTTTTTTTGCTTTTGTTTTTCTTCGTTATTTGTTCTTGTTTTTTGTTTCTTACGTCTTTCTTACTGCTTGTTTTCCTTTCTGTTTTTCTCTCGCTCTTTTTCCTTTAGTCTCCGTTTTTCTTGCCTTCTATCTGGTTGCTACTTCTTTGTAGTGTGTTGTGTATGTTTTGTCCTGTTTTTTTTTGTTTTTTTCTTCTCTTGTTGTCTTTCTGTGTTTTTGCTTTTCTTTTTTTTTGTCTTTTTTGTAGCGTTGTCTTTTCCTTTTTGTCGTTTTTCTTCGCCCTCTTTTCCTCTTGCTTTGTTTTCGTTCGTTTACCTTTTTCTCCTTTTTTTTTTTTCCTTTTCGTTCTTTTTTTTCTCCTTTTACTGTGTTTTGTTTTTGTTTTTTTTTTTTTTTACCTCTCGTTCTCTTTTATTTACTTCTTGTTGTCCTGTTTCTACTTTTATTTTTTTCTGCTTTTTTTTGGTGTTCCTTTTGTGATTCGTTTGTTCTTTGCTGTTTTGACTTCTCTTTTTCCTTGTTTCTTGTTTTTTTTCTTTTTGCTTTTTTTGGCCTTTCTTTTGTTTTTTCCTTTATTCCTTTTTCTTTTGGTTCTTTCTTTTTTTTCTTTTTTTCTCAACTTCTGTTCTTTCTTTCTCTGGTTTTTCCGTTGCCTTTTTGTTGTTCACTTTTTTTTCTTACTTGTTTTTTTTGTGTTCTTTTTTTCTTCCATTTCTGTTTCCTCTCTCTTCTGCTTTTTTTTGCTTTTTTGTTACTTCTTTTCTTTTCTTCTTTTTCTTTCTTCTTTTAGTTTGTTTTTTTCTGTCTTTTTTTCTTCTCCTTCTCTTGCGTCCGCTCCTTTCTTTTCTATTATTTTAAACTTTTTTTGGTTTTTTCTTTTGTTTTTTTTCTCTTTTCTTTCTTCCTCTTTGATTTCTTTTTTTCTTTCGCTTGTTTTGTTTTTTTCTTGTATTGCTTTTCTTGTTTCTTTTTTTCTTTCATTTTTTACTTTTCTTTTTTTTTTTTCTCCCTTTGTTTCCCTTTTTTTTTTCCCTTTTTCTTCCCTTTTTCCGTTGTTTGTCTTTTTGTCTCTTTTTCTTCTCTTTGTATTTTCTTTTTTTCGTTTTTGTACTTTTTTCTTTCACTTTTTTTGTTCTTTGTTTTTTGTGTTTTTTTTTGTTCTCTTGTTTTCTTTTTATTTTGTTGTTTTTTTTCGCTTTTCGTCGTGTTTCTTTTTTTTTCTCCCCTTTATGCCTTTTCCTTTTCTTTTTTGTTTCTCCGTTTCTATTCTTTTTTCTTTTTCTTTTTTTTCGTTTTTTCTTGTTTTTCTCTTTTTGTTTTTGCTGGTTTTTAATTTTTTTTGTTTTTTTTTGTTTTTTTTTTCTTATTTTTCTTTTTTTGTTTCTTTTTTTTTTACTTTTTTTTGTTGTTTTTTCTGTTCTTTTTATTTCTTTTTTTTTTTCGTTTCGTTTTTTTTTTTTTTTTTTTGTTATTTGTTTCTCTATTTCCGTACATGTTTCCTTTTTTTTGGCCTTTTTGTTGTTTGTTTTTCCGTTTTTTCACCTACTTTTTCTTGAACTTCATTTTTTTTCTTTTTTCCCTCTTCTTTTTTTGTTTTTTCATTCTCTTACTTTCTTGTTTATCCTTTTTTTTCTTGTTTTGTTTTTGTATGTCTTTTTGCGTTTCCTTTTCATTCTGTCTTTTCTTTTTGTGTGTCTCTGCTTCTCTTCAATTTTTTTTGACTTTTTTCGTTTTTTTTTTTTCCCCCTTTTGTTATACTTCCCTTTTCTTTTTTCTTTATTTCCTTCCTTTTTTTTTTTGTGTTTTTTTTTACGTTTTCTTTTCACTTTTTGTCTTTTTTTTTGTTAATTTCTTCTTTTCTTTATTTTTTTTTTTTTGCTTTTTCCTTGTATACTGTTTTGTTTCGTACATGTTTGTATTTTTTTTTTTTTCCTTGTCATTATTTTTGTTTTTTTTTCTTTTGTCTTACTTGTCTCTTTTACTTTCTTTTTTATTTTTTCTTTCTTCTTTTCTTTTTCTCTTTTTGTTTTTTCTGTTTTTTTTGCCTGTTGTTTTTTTTTTTTTTTCCTTCTTTTTGTTTTCTTGTCTTCTTTTCGTTTTCCCTTTTTTCTTTCATTTGTTTTTTTTTTTTTTTTTTTTTTTTAGTTGTCTGTTGTTTCTCTTTCTATTTTTTTTTTTTTCTTTTTGTTTTGTATTTCTCTTTTTTTTTTTTCCTTTTTTTCTTCTTTTTTCTTGTTCTTTTGTTTTTGTTGTCGTTCTTTTTTCGTTGTTTTCCTTTTTTTCTTTTCTCTTTTTTGTTCTTTTTTTTTTTTCCCTTTTTTTTTTTTTTTTTTTTTTCTCTTTTTATTCCTGTTTGTTTCGTTTTTTTTCTTTTTTTCTTGCTTGCTTTTTTTCTTCTTTCACTTTTCTTACTTTTCTCTTTTACTTTATCTTGCCTCTTTTCCTTTGTTCTTTTCCTGTTTTCTTTTTTTTCTTCTCCCTGTGCCTTTTCTTTCGTGCTGTTTTTTTTGCTTTTTTTTTCTTTTTGTTTTTCTTCCTTTTTTTTTTTTGTTGTTTTTTGTTTCTTTCTTTTTTTCTCTTTTTTTTTTTTCTCCTTTTGTTTTCTTGTTACTTTTTTGTGGTTTGTCTTTTATTCCCTTTTCTCTTCCCTTTGTCTTTTCGCGTTGGTCTTTTTATTTTCTTTTCTTTATTTTTGTTTCCTCTTTTCCTTTGTTTTTTTTCTTTTCTTTTTCTTCTTTTTTTTTTTTTTGTTTTTTTTTCGTTTCGTCTTTTTTTCCTGCTTTTTGTCTTTTTTCGTTTTTCGTGTTTTTTTTGTTTTTTTGTTTGGTACTTCTTTTTTTTTTTGCGTTATCTGTTTTTTCTTATTCTTTCTTTTTCTTTTTTTTTTTCTTTTGGTTTTTTTATTTGTTTTTTTTTGTTTTACCTTTTTTTTTTTCATTCTTTTTTTTTTCTTATCCTGATTTTCGTTTGTTCTTCTGTTCTTTTGTTCTTTTTTCTGCGTTTCTTTTTTTAATACCCTTTTCTTGCCTATGTTTTCTGTTTTCTTTTTTTTGTGTTTGTTCTTTTTTTTTTTTTTTTTTCTCGTGTGATGTTTTTTTTTCTTTTTTTTTGCTGGCGTTTTTTTTCTCTCTTTTCTTTTTTTTTTGTTGTGTTTTTCTCTCGGCTTTCTTCTTTTTCCCTTTTACTTTTTGTTGGCTGTTCTTCTTTGTTTGCCTGTTGTTACTTTCTTTTTTCTTTTTTTTTTTTTTCTTTTTCGACGCTTGTTTTTCCTTTTTGTTTCTTATCTTTTGCTTTTTCTTTTCCACTTTTTTCGTTGTTTTTTTTTTTCTTTCTTGCTTCTCCTTCTTTTGATTAACTACATTCTAACTTTTTTTTTTTTGTGTATTTTTCTTTTTTCTTTTTCTTTGTTTTTTTTTTATGTCTTTTTTTCTTCTTCTTCCTGCTTTTTAATTTTTTTTTGTCGGTTACTTTTGTTGTTGTTTTTTTCCTGTTTACTTTCTATCTTTCTTCTTTTCGTTTTTTTTTTTTCCTTTTTTGTTCCTTGCTTTTCTTTTTCGTCACCTTCCTTTTCTTTTTTCTCTTTGTTTCTTTTTCTTTTGCCTTTCCCTTTTTTTGTTCTTTTTTTTTTTTCATTCTTTTCTTTTGTTTACTTTTTTTCTTTTTTTCATTTTTTTTTTATTTTACTGTTTTTTATGTTTTTGTCTTTTCTTTTTGGTTTTCTTCGTTTGGTCCCGTTTTTTTTTTCTGTTTGTCCCTTCAACTCTTTTTTTTTTTTGTCTTTTTTTTTTTTTTTTTGTCTTTTTTTTTGTTTTTTTCTTTTATTGTTTCTTTTTTGTTTTTTCTTTCTTTTTGTTTGGCTTTTCTTCCTCTACTTTTGTTTCTCTTTTATCTTTTGTTTTTTGTTTTTTTTATACCTCCCTCTTTCTTTGTACTTTTTTTTTTTTTTTTTCTTTTCCTCCTTTCCTTTCTTTTTCTTTTTACTTTTTTTGTTTCTTCTTCTTTCGTTTCTCTTTTCTTTTTTTTTTTTTTTTTTTTTTGTGACTTTCTTTTTCAGTTGTTTTTTTGTTTTTTTGCTTTTTTTTTTTTCTTTTCTTTCTTCTTTTTTTTGTGTTGCTGTTTGTTCTTTTTTTTTTTTGTTTCCGACTTTCTTTATTTTTTTTCCCTCCTTTTTCTTTTTTGTTACTTTGCCTTCCTTTTTTGTTTTTTCTTTTTTTTTTCTTCTTTTTTTCTTTTGTTTTTTTCTGACCGTCTATTTTTCTCCTACCTTTTTTTTGACTCTTGCTTTACCCTTTTTTGTTTTTTGTTTTTCTGTGCGTTTTGTCTGCGTTTTTTTTTCTTTTTCTTTTTCTTGCTGTTCGTACTATTTTTTTGCTATTTCTTTTTTTCTGTTCTTGTTGTTGTTTCTTCGGCTTTTTCTTTCGTTTTTTTTCTTCTTTTTTTTTTTTTTTTTTCGATTTTTTTGTTTACCTTTTCCTTTGTTTGTGTTTTCTTGTGTCTTTGTTCTCCGACTCCTTCTTTTTCCTTCCCTTCTTTTGACTTTTTTTTTTTGTTTTTTCTTTTGTTTTTCTTTTTTTGTCACCCTTGTTCTTGTTTCTTGTTCCTTTCCTCTTTTTTTAACTGTTTGTTTCCTTATCTTTTTCTTTTTTTTTCTTTTTTGTCTCTTTGTCCCTTTTTTTTTTTTGTTCTACTTGTGTTTCTTTCTTCTTTACTTTCTTCTTTTTTGCTTCTTTTTTTTTCTCGCTTCCTTTTATTTTTGTCGTTTTCGTTCTTTCACTTTTTGCTTTTTTTTCTTTCTTGATTCTGCTCTACTTTTGTTCCCTCTTCGTGTTTTCTTTGTCTTTTCTGTTTTTGTTCTTTTTCATTTTTTTTTGTCGTTTCTTTTTGTCTTCGTTTTTTTTTTCTTTTGTCTTCTTCTTTTCTTCTGTCTTCTCTTTGTTGTCTTTTCTTTTCTTATTCTTTGGTTTTTCATTCATTTTTTCTTATTTTTCGGTTTTTTACCTTTTCCCATTTTTCCTTTTTTCTTTCTTTTTTGTTTCTTTTCCTTTTGTTTCTTTTCCTTTTTTATCTTTTTGTTTGTTGTTTTCTGTTCGCTGCTTCTTTTTTTTTTGTTTTTTTTTTGCTTTTTTGTTTTTCTTCTTGTTTCTCGTTTCGTTCTTTTCTCCTTTTTTTTTTTGCTGTTCTTTGATTCTCTTTCTTCCTTTTGTTTTTTTGTTTTTTTTCTTTATTCCGCTCTTATTGCTTATTTTTTTGTCTTTCTTTTTCTTTTTGTTGATGTCTTTTACCTTAACTTTTTTTCGCTTGTTTTTTTCTTTCTTCTTACTTATTTTACTTTCCATTTTTTTTTCTTTTTTTGTCTTTTATTGCTGTTTTTTGTTTCTTTCTTTGTTATTTTTTTTGTTCTCCTTTTGTTTTTCTCTTTCACTCTTCTTCGTTTTTTTTTTTGTTTTTGTTTTTTTTTTACTTTTTTTTGTCGCTGTCCTTTTTTCTTTCTCTTGCTTTTCTTTACTTGGCTAGCCGCGTTTTATTTACGTTGGTGTGCCTTGGCCTTGCTTTTTCTGTTTCTTTCCTGTTTTTTCTTACTCCCTTGTTCCTGCTTACTGGATGTACATTTCTTGGTGTTTTTGTCTCTTTTCTTTTCCTTAGTTTTGCTCTCTTTCTGCTTGTTTTGTTTTTTTTTTTTCGTTTGTATCCTCTTTCCTTATATTCCTCGTTTTTTTATGTTTTTTCTTCTTAGTTCTTTTCCACTTCTTCTTTTTTAATGTTCTCTGCTTATTTTTTCTTCCGTCCTTTGTTTTCTCTTTCTTTTTTTTTTTTTTTTTTTTTCGTTTTTTCCCTTTCGTTTTTTCCCTTTCATCTTTTTTCGTGATGTTTTTTCTTTTTTTTTTCTGCTGGACCTCGCTTCTTCTTTTCTTTTTTGTTCTTTTGTCTGTTTTTCTTTTTTTTTTCTTTCTTTGCGTTTTTTCTTGTTTTTGTTTTGTTTTTTCCCTATTATTTCTCTATTTGTTCTCTCTAGTTTCTTCTTTTTTCTCACTTCTTGTTTTTTTCGTCTACTTACATTTTTTTTTTTTTTTCTCTGTACTTTCCCCTTTTTTTATGTTTTCTTACGTGTCTCTCTTCTTCCCGCGTTCTGCTTTTTTTGTTCCTTTATCTTTCGATTTGTTTTTTTTTTTTTTTTCTCTGTTTGTTCTGTTTTTTGAGCGTTTTGGTTGTTGTTTGCTTGTAATCTTATTCTTCTTTTTTTTTTTTTTCTTTTCTTTTTCTTGTTCCTTTTACTTTTTTTTTTTTTTTTTGTTTGTCTCTGTCTTTTCTGTTTTTTGTTTTGTTTATTCTCTTTCCCTTTTGTCTTTTTCTCGTTTTGTGTTGCCTTTCTCGTTTTTATCTTGTCTTACTTCCCTCGCGTCTTCTTCTTTTCTTTGCTTTGCTTCCTTTTTTTCCTCTGGTGTTTTCCTTTTACCTCTTTATTTGTTTTGTTTATTGTTTTTTACGTTTTTTTCGGTTGTTACTTTTTCTCTGTGTTTTTTGTTTCTTTCCTCTCTTTTGTGTGTTTTTTTTGTCGCTTCTTTTACCTTTTTTTTCTTTTTATGTTTTTTTTCTCCACGGCTCGTAGTTCTTTCGTTCTGTCTTTTTCTTTTGTTCTTTTTTTTTGTTTGCTTAGTTTTCTCTTCTTTTTTTTCTCCTTTTCTTTTTTTTTTTTAGTTCTTTTTTCCTCCTCTTTCGTCTTTCTCTTAACTCTTCTTGCTTCCCTCTTTTTTTTCTTCTTTTTTTCTATTTCTTTGTTTTTGTTCTTTTTTTTTTTTTTTGTCTTTTTTTTTTACTGTGATTTTTACTTTTTCTCTAGTTTTGTTTTCTTTTTTCTATCTGGTATTTTTTTGTTTTTTTTTGTTTACTTGCTATCTTTCTGTTCTTGTTTTTCTTACTTCGTTTTTTACTATTTCTTGTTTGTTTTTCGAATCTTCCTATTTTCTTCTTCTGTATTGTCCTCTCTTCCTTTTCTTTTCTGTTTCTTTTTCTTTTTTTTTTTTTGTGTTTTTGTGTTTTTTTCTTTGTCTTTGTTTCTTTGGTCGTTTTTGTTTTCTTCTTTTGTCTCTTTCATTTGCTTTTAGGTTTCTCCTTTTTTTTTTTCTTTGTTCCTTTTTACCCCTCTAGCTTTTTTTTTCTTACTGTTTTTTTACTGTTTCTTTTGTTTTTGCTTTCGTTCTGGTTTTCCTTTCGTTCTTTCCTTGTTTCTTTTTTTTTTTGTCTTTTACGGGCTTTTTTTAGCTGGCTTTTTTGTGGCGATGTTGGACGTAGTGGATAAGATTGAGTTGTTTGCTTTATTTGGGTTGGTAGGATTAGTATATGTGTGGGGGTGCTTGGGGTGTGCGGGTGACCAGTGGGTTTTTATGTGCTTATTGTATGGTGTCTGTATTTGTTCGAGTTTGGTTTGTGTTGTTTTCGGTGTTTTTCTGGGTTTGGAGTTGTTCGGTTGGTGTCTGGTTTGTTTTTTTTTTTGTTTTTTTGTTTTTGTTTTTATATTTATTGGTTGTATTTATGTTTTTTGCCCATTGTTGTTTTCACTTATTGTTTTTTATTTTTTCCTTTTTACTTTTTTTTTCTCTCTCACCTCTTTTTTTATTTTTTTTTCTCCTTTCTTTTTTTTTTCTTTGTTTCTTTTTTTGCTTTTCCTGGTCTTTGTTTACTCTTCGTTTTTTCTATTTCGTGGTTTTCCTCTTCTCCCTTTTTTTTTCCGCCTTTTTTCGTTCCTTTTCTTTTTGCTTTCCCGTTGTTTTTTTTTGCTCTTTCTTTCCTTTTTTTTCTTTGTACTTTTTTTGTATTTTTCTACTTTTACTTTTTTTTTACTTTTCTTTTGTTTTTCTTTTTGTCTTTTTCTTCGTCTTCTTTTGTGCGTGGTTTTTTTTTCTTCTTTGGTTTTTCTTTGTTTTTGGTTTGTGTCTTTGAGTTTTCTTTTGTTTGTTCTTGTTTTCTTTTTTGTTGTCTCTTTTTTTTTGTTTTCTTCTTATATTTCCTTTTTTTTTCGCAGTTTGTGCTCACGTTGTTTCCTTGTTTATTTTTTTTTCTGTTTTTCTATCTCTTCTTACTTCCCTTTTCCTTTTTACATTTCTCTTTTTTTCTTTTTGTTTTTTACTTCTTTTTTTCTTTTGTTGTTTCTTTTTTTATTTCATTTAGGTTTTTTTTTTTTTCTTTTGCTTGTGTTTTTCTCTTGTGTTGCTTTTCTTTTTTTCCTTTCTTTTTGTTATCTTTTTGTTGCTTACCTTTTTTCTTTGCCTTTTTTTTTTTTTTTCTTCTTTTTTTGTTCTTTTATATTTCTCTTCTTTTTCTTTTTTTCCACTTTCTTTTATCTTATTTACTCTTTTTCTTTTGTTTTTGTCTGTCCCTTGACTTTTTTTTTTTCTTCTCTTTCTTCTTCATTTTTTGTTGTTCTTCTCTTCTTACCTTCTTCTCTCTTTTTTTCTTTTTGTTTTTAGGTTTTCTTTTTCTTTTTTGCTATTACTTACCTTGTGTTCTTTTATGTTTTTTTTCTTTTTTGAGTTTTTGTTTTTTCTTTTTTCCCGATTTTTTGCTTGTTCTCTTTTCTTTTACTTTCTTTCTTCTCTTTCTGTTTCTTCTGTCTTGTCCTTTTTTTTTTTTTTTTTTTTTACTTTTTTTTTCTTTTTTATTTGATTCGTTTTTTTTCTTTCCTCTTTTTCGTTGTTGTTTTCTTTTTTGTTTTTGTTCCTTTTTGCGTTTACTGCTGTTTTTTTTTTTTCTTTTTTTACTCGCTTTCTTTTTTACTTTTTTTTTTTTTTTTTCTCTTTTTCTCTCCTCCTTTCTTTTTTTTTTTTTCCTCGTTTTTTTTCGTTTTCGTTTACTTCCTTTTCTTCTTTTCTCTTTTATCCCTCTTTTGTTTGCTTCTCGCTTTTTCCTTTTTTGTCCTGGATTCTTTTTTTTTTACTTTTTTTTTCCCCTTTTTTTTGTTCTCTTTTGTGTCCTTTTCTCTTCTTTTTCTTGTCTTTTCTCCTTTTTTTTTTTTTCCTTCTTTTCCTTTTTCTTCTATTTCGTGTTTGCTTTCTCTTATTGTTCTCATTTTTTCCTTCTCTTTTCTGTTTTTTTTCTTTGTTCTCTCCTTTTTTGTTTTTTTTTCCTTCTTTTCTTTCTTCGCGTTTTGTTTTTTCTTTTCTTTTTTCTTTTTATTCTTTTTTTTTTCTTTCTTTTTCTTTTTCATTTTTTTTCTTCTTTTTTGTTCTTTTTCATGTTTTTTTTTCTCTCTTTTGTTATTTTGTTTTCCTTCTTACTTTTTTTTTTTTTTTTTGTTCCTTGTTTTCTTTTGTTTTTCTCCTGTGATTTCTTCTGATAATTTTGCTCGTCTTTTCTTGTTTTCTTTTCATTTTGTCCTTTCCCTTCTTTTGTCTCTTTCTGTTGTTCCCACTTTTTTGTTTCTCTTTTTTTCCGTTTAGTTTTATTTTTTTCTTTTTATTTTTTTTTTTGTTTTCTTGTTTTTTTGTCCCTTTGACGTTCTTACTCTTACTCTTTTTTTTGTCTGTTTTTCTTTCCTTTTACTTTCTTCTTTTTTTTCTTCTTCTTTTTTTTTTTCTTTTGTTTTTCATTTTTCTTTTCTCTTCCTTGTTCCCCTGTTGCTTCTTTTTTGTTATTTATGTTTTTCTTGGCTTTGTTTTTTTTCTTTTTTTTTTTTTTCTTTTTTTTTCTTTTTGTTCGCTTCTTTCTCTTTTTTGTGTTGGTTTTTTTTTTCTTCCTTTCTTCCCCTTTCTCTGTTATTTTTTTTTGTTTGTGTCTTTTTTTTTTTTTTTTGTTGCTGTTTTTTTTTTTTCTCTTTTTTTCTTTTTTTCCTTTGTTCGTTTCACTTTTCTTTTTCCCATTTTTTTTGTCCTTTATCTTTTGTTCCTTTCTCGTTTTTGTCCTTTTTCTTTTCGTTTTTTTTTTCTTTTTACTCTTTTGTGTTGTGCTTTTTGTTTTTGTTTTTGTTCGGATTCTTTTTCCTTTCTTGTTTCTTTTCTCCGTTGTTTCTCTTACCTGTTCTTCTCTTTTTGTTTGTTCTTGTTTTCTTGTTATTGTTTTTTTTGTTCTGTTATATTTTTCTTTTTCGTTTGTTTTGTTAGTTTTTTCTTTTGTCTTTTTTTTTTTTTTTTTTCTTCTTCTCCGTTTTCGTTTCTTCTTTTACTTTTTTCTAGTCTTTTTTTTTGTTTCCGCCTTTTTTCTTTTTTTTTTTTTCTTTTTTTCTTATTTCTTGTTTTCGTTGTTACTTTTTGTTTTTTGTTCTATTATTTTTTTTTTTTTTTGTGTTTTCTATCTCTTTTCTTTTTTTTTTTTACTTTTCTTATGTTTTTAGTTGGATTTTTTACTTTTTGTTTTTTACCACTTTTGTTCTTTTCTTTTCGTTCTTTTTTCTTTTTCCTTCTTCTGTTGTAGTCGTTTTCCCCTTCCTTCTTTATTTTTTGGTTTTTTTTTTTTTTTTTTCTTTGTTTCGCAATGTTCTTTTGTTTTTTTTTTTCTTTTTTCTTCTCTTTTCTTTTTTTGCCTTTTTTTTTCTTTTCTTTTTTTTTGTCTTTTTTCTCTCTTTTCTCTTCTTCTTTGTTTTTACTTTTTTCTTTTCTTTCTTTTTCTCCCGTTTTCCTTTTTTTTTTTTGTTGTTTGTTCTTTTTGTTTGTTTCTTTTTTCCTACTATTCTTTTTTTTGTTCTTTCGTTTTTTTTTCTGCTCTTTTTTCTTTTTAATTCGGCTTCTTCGTCATTTTTTTCTTTCTTTATATTCAGTTTACTTTGTTGGTTTTTCGTATCGTTGTTTTGTCTTTGTTTGTTTTTTCTTTTTTTTTTAGCTTTCTTTTTCTTCTTTTGTCTCTTTTTTCTTTTCTTTTTTCCTTACTTTTTTTATGTTTTTTTGCTCTTTTTTTCCTCTTTTTTTCTTTTTTTTTTTTTTCTTTTTTCATTTTTTTTCTCTTTTTTTTTGTATTTTTCTCCTTTAACTCTTTTTTTGTTTTTGTTTTCGTTTTTCCTTTCTCTTTTTTTTTTTTTTTTTTTCATTTGTTTTTTCTCGTCTCCTTTACTCTTTTTTTTGTTTTTCTTTGTTTTTTTTGTTCTCTTCCTTATTCCGTTTTCCGTTTTCTCTATCTTTTTTTTCTTTGCTTTTTTTTTTTTTTTTCTGTTTCTCCTTTGTTTTTTTCTTTTTTTTCTTTTTTTGCTAACTTCCTCTCTCGCCTTATCTTTTTTTTCTTTTTTCTTTGCTTTGTTTAACTTTTTTTTTTTACTGTTTTTTTTTCTTCTTGTTACTTTCTTATCATTCTTCTTTGTGTTTCGTTATTTTTTGCTCTTTTTTTCTTTTTTTTTTCTTTCGTCTTTTCTCGTTTTTTTTTCTCCGCTGTTTTTTTTTTTTTTTTTTTTTTTTTTTTCTATTTTCTCTTTTCTTCTTTCGTTTTTACTTTTTTTTGTTTTCTCTTCTGTTCGTTTTCCTCTGTTTCTTCTTTTTCGTTTTTTTGTCTAGTTTATTTTTGCCTTTTCTTTTTTTAACTCTTTTCTTTCTTGTTTTTGATGATCATTCTTTCTCTTTTGTTTCTTTTGTTTTTGTTTTTTATTTCCTGTTTCCTTTCTTCTTGTGTTTTTTTTTACTCTTGTGTTTTTTGTACTTTTTTTCCTTGATACCTCTCTCTGTTCTTTTTTCACTGGTGAGCTTTGTTTTAGTTTTTTTCTAGGTGGGTACGTTCTTTTTTTGTTTCTTTGTCTTCTCTTTTTTTCTTTTCCTTTTTTCTTCTCTTCTCGTACTTGTTTTTTCCTATCTCTTTTGGTTTTTCTTGTTCTTTTTTCTTTTGTCTTTGTTTTGTGCTGTTTTTGTCTTTTGTGTTTTCGTTTTTCGTTTGTTTCCTCTTTTCCTATTTTTTCTGTCTTCTTGCGTTTTATTGTTTGTTTTTCTTTTTTCTTTTCTTGTTCTTTTTTTTTGGTTTTTTTTTTTGTTTTTTCTTGTCCTGTCTCTTTTCGTTTTTTACTTCATTTGTCCCTTTGTTTTATTTTTTGTCGTTTTTGTTCCTCTTTTTTTGTCTTTTGTTTCGTTTTTCTTTTTTTTTTCTCTCTTTTTTCTCTTCTTTCCTTTTTTTTTCTTTTTTTTGGGTGTTTTATATTTTTTTGTTTTTTTGTTTTTGTCCTTATCGTTCTTTTTATTTATTGCTTTTCGTTCCAGTTTTCCCTTTTCTTTGCTCCCTTTTTTTGTGTTCTTCTTTGCCATTTTTTTTTTTTGTTTTTCTTTTTTCTTATTTCTTCTTGTGGTTTTTTTTACTTTTTTTGTTTTCTTTTGTTTTACTCTGCCTGTTCGTCTTTCTTTCGCTTTTTGTTCTCGTGCTTCCCCTTCTTTTCCACCTTGTTCTCCGTCTTTTGTTGCTTTCTTGGTGCTCTGTCTTTCCTACATATCTGTTTCTTCTGTTCTTTTGTTTTTCTTCATTCTTTTTTTTCTCTCTTCTTTTTTCTCACTATTTGTTATTTTGTTTTTTTGCCTTTTTTGCTCCTTTTTTTTCTCTACTTTTTTCCTTTATTTTTTTTTTCTTGTATTCTTTATTAGATTTTTTTCTCGTTTTTTTTTGTTGTTTTTTTGATATTTCTTCTTTTTGTTTTGTTCTGCTCCTCGTTTTTTTTTTACTCTTGTTTTCGTTTCCCCATTTTGGTTCCTTTGTTCTTTCTTTTACGGTTTCTTTCTTTCTTTTTCTCCTGTTTTTTGCTTCCGTTTTTATTCTTTCTTTTTTCTCTTTTGTTTCTTTCTTTTTTTTTTTTTGTTTTCCTTCTTCTTTTTTGTTTGATACCTTTTTTTTGCTTTTCCTTTTTTTTTGCTTTGTTTTTCGTTTTTCTCCTTCTTTTTTCCTTATTTTTTTTTTATATTTTCTTTTACTTTTGTTGTTTTTTCTTTTCTTCCTCTCGTTTGTTTTTGTTTTTATTTTTTGTCTTTTTTTACCTTGTTTTTTGATTTTTCCTTTTTTCGTTCTTATCCTTTTGTTTCTTCGACTGTTTTTCTATTTTTTTTATTTTTTTTCCTGTCTACCTCTTTCATTACTTATTTTCCTTTCCTCTTTCTTTTCTTTCTTTTTTTTACCTTTTATTTGCGTTTTTGTTTTTTTTTTATAGCTTTTTTTGCCTTTGCTTTTATTTTCGATCGTTTTTCTGTTGTTTTTTTTTTTTCTTCGTGTTTTGCTTTTTTTTTGGTTTGTTTTGTCTCCCTTTTGTTTTTTTCTTTTTTTTTTTTTTTTCAGCCTTTCTTTTCTTTTTTTTTTCATGTTTCCTTTGTTTTTTTTTCTTTTTTTTTTTTTTTTTTTTTTTCGTTCCTGTTTTTCTCTTAATGTTTTTTTTCAGTTTTTTTTATTTATTTGTTTTTTTTTTTTACTTTTTCTTCCTCTTTATTTTTGTCTTTTGTTTTTTGGTTTTTTTTTTTTTTTTTTCCTTTCCTGTGTCTTCTTTTGTTGTTTTGTCTTTTTTCTATTCTCTGCTCTGTTTTTTTTTCATCTTTACTTCTTTTTCCGTCTTTTTCGTTCTTCTTTCTTTTTTCCCTCCTTTTCGTGTCTTATTTTTTCTATTTCCTGCTTCTTTTGTTCTTTTTATCTTTGTTTCTTTCCTTTCTTTACTTTTACTCTTTTGTTTTTGTTGTTCTTTTTGTTCTGTTTTTTTTTTTGTATTGTTTTTTTTTTTTGTTTTATTTTATTTTATTTTTGACTCCTTTTTCTTTTTTCCTCTTCATGGTCTTGATCGTTCGTCTTTCCCTTTTCTTGTTTTCTCCTGTTGTGTTCCTTTGTTTCCCTTTTTTTCTTTTTTTGTTTTTTCTTTGTTTTTTTTTTCTCCGTTGTACGTGTTTCTAGTTGTTTTATTTTTTTTTTTCTTGCCCTACTTTTTTCTGCCCTTCTTTTTTTTTTTTCTATTCCTTCCTCCTTTTTTTTATTTACTTCTGTCTTTCTTTCTTTTTTCCTTCTTTTTTTTTTGTTTTTTTTCTTTCTTTTTCCTTTCTATTTTTTCTCTTTTTTGACCAACTTTGTTTTTGTTTTTTTCTTTCTGTTTTCTTCTTTGAGTTTTTTTTTTTTCTTTTTTTCTTTTCTTTTTGTTGTTCTTCTTCCTTTTTTGTTGCCCTTTCTTTATTTCTATCTCCTTTTTTTTTTCTTTGTCCTTTCTCTTTTTCATATTTCTCCGTTTTTCCTTTGTTGCTTTTTTTGTTTCTTTTTCTCTGTTCTTTTCTGTTTTTCTTTTGCTATTTTTCTTTTTGTCTTTTTTTTTTTTTTTTTTTTTTTTTTTTTTTGCTTTTCTTTCCACCTTTTTTCTTTTTTATTGTGGTCTTGTTTTTGATTTTGTTATTTTTTTTCTTTTTTTTTTTGCCCTTCCTTTTCACCTTTCTTTTTCTTTTGGTCTCTTTTTTGTTTATCCTTCTTTTTGTCTTTCTGTGTTTTTTTGTTTTTTATCCTTTCTTCTCTTTGTTTTTTTTTCTTTCTGTGTTTCCTTTTTTTTTTCTTTTTTGTTTTTTTCGTCCTTTTTTTTTCTCTTCCCCGTATTTGTTTTTTTTTTTTTTTCTTTTTTTCTTTTGAGTTTGTCTCCTTTTTCTTTTGTTTTTTTTTCCGTTCGCTTTTTCTTTTTGTACTTCTTTTCTCTGCTTATTCGTCTGCTCTTTAGGTTTTTTGTTAGTTGTCGTCTCTGTTTTTTCCTTATGTTTTTTTCTTCAGCCCTGGGTTTCTTTTTCTTTTTCTCTTCTTTCTTTCTGCCTTTTGTTTTTTTTTTTTTTCTCGTTTGTCTCCTTGTGGCTTGTTTTTTTGTTCTCTCGTTGACCTCTGTCCGTTATTTGTTGTGTTCTTTTTTTGGGTTTTGTTCTTTTGGTCTTTTATTGTACTTTGTTATCTTTTTTTTTTTTTTATTGTCTTTTTTGTCTCTTTTTTTTCTTCCTTTTATTTTTTTTTTTTTTTTTTTTTGGTTCGTTTTTTTTTTTTCCTTTCTTTCTTTTTTGTCTTTCTTTTGTTGTTTTCTCTTTTTACTTTTTTACTTTGTGTATTTTTTTGTTGTTAACCTTCTGCTTTCCTTTTCTCCCTTATCTTTTCTTTAGGTCTTTTTTTACTTTTTTTTTTTTTTCGGTTTGCTTGTTTCTTCTTTTTTTTTCCTGTTCTTTTTTTTTTTTTCCTTCTTGTTGTTTTTTTTTTTTGTTGTGATTCTTTGGCCTGTTTTTTCTTTTTTTGTTTTCTTTTATTTTGATTTTTTATTTCTTCTTGTTTTCCTTATTTTCTCTTTCGTTTCTTTATCGTCTCTCTCTGTTTTTTGTGTACTTTTTTCATTTTTTACTCTCTTCTCTTTTGTTGGGTCTCTTTTTATTTTTTCCTTTTTGTTCATGTCTTTTTTCTGTTTTTTTGTTTTTTTTTTTCTTTTCTTTGTTTTCTTTTCTTGTTTGTCTTTTTTTCTTTTCCTTTTACTTTTTCCTATTCCGTGTAGTTTTCTTTCTTTGGTTTTTTTTATCTTTTAGTTCTTTGCTTTTTGTATTTTTTTTCCTGCTTTTTTTTTGTGTTGTTTTTTTTTTGCTTTTTTCTTCTTTCGTTTGTTTGTCTTTTATTTTCTTTTGTTTGTCTTTACTTTGTTGTTTTTACTTTCTTTTTTTTCTTGTTTTTCTCTTTTTTCTTAGAACGTTTTTTTCGTTTATTCTGTTCTTATCTTTTTTTTTTTTTTCTTTTTACTTCTTTCTTTATGTTACGTGTTTCTGGTGTTATTTTTTTTTTCTTTTCCTTTTCCATTTTTTCTTTTTTTTAGTCTTTTTTTATTTTTTTTTTTTTTTCTTTCTTTCTTTTCTTGCCTTCTTTTCTTCTTTCTTGTTTGATCGTTTTCTGTTGTTTTTTTTGTTTCCTTTCTATGCCTTTCCTTTTTTTACTTCCTTCGTTTTTTTGGTTTCTTTTTTCTGGTTTACTCTTTGCCCTCTGATTTAGTTGTTTACTCTCTTTCGCTTTTTTTTCTTTCTGTGTCTATTTTCGTGTTTTTTTTGTTTCTCCCCTTACGTCTTCGTTGTAAGCTTTTCTTTTTTCCCCTTCAACTCGTGTTCCTTTAGTTATTTTGTTGTCTTTTTTCTTTTACTTGTTTTTTACTTTTCTGTTTTGCTTTTTGCGCTCGTTTTCTTCCTTTCTTTTTTTCTTTCTTCTGTCCTTTTTTTTCCTTTTTTCTTTTTCCCTTTTTTTTTTCTTTTTTTCTCTGTGGCTTTCCGTCTTTGTCGGTTTTTTTTTTTTGATTCCTTTTCCTTTTTTTTTTCTTTCTTCTGTGTTTTTTCTTTTGTTGTTGTTTTTTCTTTTTTTTTCCCTTTCCTCTTTTGTTTTTGTTCTTTGTTGTCCCTCGTTTTGTTTGTCGTTGCTTTTTCGTTTTTCCTTTTTCTTAGTTTCTTTTATTTTTTTTGTTCGCTTTTTATGTTGTTTTTTTTTTTCTGTTTCGTTTTTCCTCCACTGCTCTTTTTTCTTTTTTTCTTTGTATTTTTGTCTGTTTTCTTTTCCCTTTTCTTACTTTCTTTTTTTTTTCTTTTTTTTCTTTTTTTTTTTTTTTTTTTAGCTTTTCTCTTGTCTTTTCTTTTGCTTGTTGGTGTCTTTTTTGCTTGTCGTTTGTTTTTTTCTTTCTGCACTCTTTTTTTTTTTTGTTGTTTTTTTTGTTCGTTTTTGGTCTTTGTCGTGGTTTTTGGGTTTTTTTTTTTTTTGTTTATCTTTTTGCTCTTCTTTACTCGTTTTTCTCTTTTTTTTTGTTATCTTTTTTTTTTTTTCTTTTCTTTGTTTTCGTCGCTTTATTCTTTTCTTTTCTTCTTTTTTTTTTTTACTTCTTCTCTTTGTTTTTTTCCCTTTTTTTTTATTTTTTCTTTTTTCTTTTTCTTTCTTTTTTCCCTCTGCTCCTTTTTTTTCGTTTCCTACTTCTCTTTCCTCCTTGTCTTTGTTATTCTTTCTTGTTGTTTTGCTTGACTTTTTTTTTTTATTTTTTTTTCGTTTTTTCCTTTTTTTCTTTTCTTCTTTTTTTTGTCTTTCTCCGATTCTCTTGCGTTTTTTTATTTCTTTCTTTTTCGTCGTTTTGGTTCTCTTTTTTTTTTTTGCTCTGCTTTTTGTCCTTTCCTTCTCCTTTTTTTTTTTTTTTACATTTTTTTTTTTTTTTTGTCTTTTTTGCTTCCTACACTTCTTTTTTTTTACTTCTACCTTGTTACTCTTTTTTTTCTGTTTTCCTTTTTATGTTTACTTTTTTTTGTCCTCTTTCTCTTTTTTTTGTTTTTTTTTTTCTCTCTTTTTTTCTTTCCTTTTTTGTTTTCCTTTTCCCTTTCTTTGTTCTTTCTTTTTTTTTCTTTTTCTTCTTTGTTTACTTTGTTCTTTTTGCTTTTTCTGTTTTTTTTTGCGTTTTTTTCTATCTTCTCTTTTTTCTTTTATCGTCTTTTTTACTTACTTTGTTTTCGGTTTTTTGTTCGCCTCTTTTGTTCTTTCTTACTCTTTACTTTCTTGTGTTTACTCTTCGTTTACTTTTTTGTTCTTTTTTTCGTTTTGTTGTTTCTCTGGGTTCTTTTTTTTTGTTCTTTTTTTTCTTTTTTATTCTCTTTTATTGTTCTTTGTTTTGCTTCTTTTCTTTTTTTGTTTTGTGTTGTGTGTTTCTTTTGTTTTGCTTTCGCTGTTATTGTTTTTTTTCCGTTTCTTTTTCCTGTTCCTGTTTCGGTGTTTTTCTTTTTCCTTCTTCCTTTTCTCTTTTTTGTTTTAGTTGTTTTTTTTCTTCTATCTTCTTTGTTTTTTACGTTTTGTTTATTTCTTTTTGATTTTTCTCTTTTTTTTCTTTTTTTTTTTTTTCTTTTTCGTTTCTCTTTTTGTTCCCTTTTTCTTTCTTTTCTTCTTTTCTTTTTTCTTCCCCTTTTACTTTCTCTTTTCCTTCTTTTTCGTTCTTTTTTCGTATTCTTTTGATTATTTTTTTTTTACTTCTTCTCTCCGTTCGTTTTTTTCTCTCTGTGCTCCTTTTTTGTTCTCTTTTTGTTTTTTTTGTTTTTCTGTTTGTTTTTTTCGTTTTAGCTTGGTGTTTCTCTTTTTTTTTTCACTTCTTTTTTTTCATTTCTCCTTTCACGATACTGTTTTTTTTTTTTTTTTGTTCCTGGTGTCCTTTCGTCCTGTTTTTTTGATCCTCTCTTTTTTTTTTTTTTTTTTTCTCTTTTCCCTTTTTCCTTTTTTTCTTCTTGTCTTTTCCTTCTCTTGTTTTGTTTTTTCGTTGTTCTTCTTTTTTTTTCTCGTTTGTTGTTTTTTCTTTTTTGCTGTTTTCGTTGTTCTGTTTCTTTATTTTATTCTACTCTTCTTTTTTTTATCTGCTTGTTTCTTTTTTTTTTTCTGCTCACCGTTTCTCTTCTTTTTTGTTTTTTTGGGTTTATCTTTCTTTTCTTTTTTTTTCTTTGTCTGGCTTTCTTGTCTTTCGTTTTTTTGTTTTTCTCTCTTTCGCCCTTTTCTTTTTCTTCTTGGTTCCTGTCTTCTTCGTTTGTCTTCCTGTTTTTTTTTCTTTTTTTTTTGTCTTCCTTTCGCTTTTTATTTTTTTTCTGTTTGTTACTTTTTTTCTTTCTCTCCTTTTTTCTTTTTTTTTTTTTTTTTTTTGTTTTTCTTTCTTTTTTTTGTCATTTCTGCTTGTTTTTTTTTTTTTTATTTTTTGTTTTTTTTTTTTTGTTGTTTTTTTTTATTGTTTTTTCTTTCTTACCTTTTCTCTTTTTTTTTTTTTCTCTTTCTCTGTTGTGTTTTGTTTCTTTCGTTGTTCTTTTACGTTTTTACTTTTTTATTTTGCTGTTGTCCCTTTTTTTTTTGTTTTTTTTCTTTTCTTTTTTTTTTTTTTTGGCTTTACTTTTTTCCTCTTTTTTCTTTTTCTTTTCTCTTTTTTTTTTTTTATTATTTTCCTTTTACTTGTCGTGTTGTTTTTCTTTTTTGTTTCGTGTTTTTCTTAGTTTTTTCTTGTGGTTTTTCTTTTTTTTTTATTTTTCCTCTACGTTTTTTTGGTCTTTTTCTGTTTTTTTCCTTTTTTTTTGATATGTTTTTGCCGGCCCTTTTTCCCCCGATTTTTTTTTTTCTTTCGTGTTCCTTTTTTTTTGTCCTTTTCTTTCTTTTTTCTTATTTGTTGTCTTTGATTTGCTTGTCTTGATGTTTTGTTTTTTTGCTTCTTACTAACTTCCTGCTTTTTTTTCCTTTCTCCGTTTTTTTTTCTTCTTTTTTTCCTTTTTTTTTTTTTTTCTTTGTGTTTTCCCTTTTTACTGTTTTACTTTTTCGTTTCTTTTTTTTTTCCTTCTTTCTCTTGTTTTTGTTTTTTCTTTTTGTTTCCTTCTTTTCTTTTTGTTCTGCTTTCTCTTTTCTTTTTTGTTTTTTTCTTTTTTTGTCCTTTTCTCTTTTTGTTTTTTTCTCGCTTTTTTCTCTCTCTTTCTTGGTTCTTTTTGCTTCATTTTTCTCCGTTTTTTCTCTTTTTGTGTCTATTTCTTTTCTTTCCTTTTTTTTTTTGTTCTTTTTTTTATTTTTGTCCCCCGTGTTGTTTTTTTATTCTTTCTCCCTCTTTTTGGCTTTTATTTTTATTTTCCTTTTTTTTTGTTCTTTTTCCCGTTTTTTTTTTTCTATGCTTTTTTTTTTTTCTTGTTCCCTCTCTTTTGACTTTTCCTTACTGTTGTTCTTTTTCCTTTGTTGTAACTTTCTCCCTTTTTTCTTCTTTTTCACTACTCATGTTTTTTTCCCTAGTGACTATGTGTCTTTTTTCAAACGCGGGCTCTTGCCCTATTTTTGTTTATTCTACCTCTTTTCTTCTTATTTGTTCTTCCTGTTTTTCGTTTTTGTCCTCTTGCTTTTTTTTCTTTTTCTTTTCTCTTCATTTCTGTAGTGTTTTTTGTTCTTGCTTTTTGTGTTTGTTGTGTTTTTTTTTCGTTTTTTTTCTTTTTTTTTTGTTTCTTTTTTTTTTTTTCCCTTTTCTTTTTTTTTTCTTCTTTTTTTGCTTACGTTTTGTTATCCTGTTTTTGTTTTTTTTCTATTTTTTTTGGCTTGTTTTTGTCTCTTTTTCTTTTTCTGTCTACGTTTTTGTATTCTTCTCTTCTCTGTTCCTTTTCTTAGCTGTTAACTATTTTTTTTTGTTCTTCTTTTTTCCCCACTGTGTGCTGATGGTGCTGTCGTCGTCTGTTTTTTTGGTTTTCCTTGTTCTTCCTGGTTTTTTTCTTTTCTTCTTCTTTTTTCCTTTTCCTTTTTTTTTTCGTGTTTTCTTCTGTTTCTGGTGTCTTTGTTACTTTTTTCTGGTTGATTTCTGCTTCTCTTTTTGCGGTTCTTGGGTCGTGTGTTGTCTTCCGGGTTTATTTTTTGTCTGTTTTCTTCTTTTTATTCTACGTTTGGTCTTATTTTTTCTTAACCTTTTTATTCCCTTTGATTTTCGTCCTTTTCTGTTTTTTTTCTTTTTTATGTTTACTGTTTTCTCCTTTTACCAGTTTTCTCTTGGTTTTTTTTTGGTTTTTGTATTTTCTTTCTCTTTTCTATTTTTTTTCATTTTTTTTTCTTTATTTTATTTTCTTTTTTCTTACTTTTTTTTTTTTCGTGTTTTTCTTTGTTTTTCCCTTCTTTTTCTTTTTTTTTCTTTTCCCGCTCTTGTTCTTTTTTTTTGTTTTTTCTTGTTTTCTTTTTTTTTTTCTTTTTTTTCTTTTCCTTTTGTTCTTTCTGTTTTTTATTCACCCTTTTTCTTCTCCCTTCTTTTTGTTTTTTTTCTTGGCTCGACTGGTTTTTACTGTTTTGTTTTTTTTGTTTCCTTTGCGTCCCGTCGTTTTTCTTTTTTGTTCGTTTCCTCTTTTTTTTTTTTTCTTTTTTCTTTTCTTTCTCTTTTTGGGTTTTGTTTTTTTCCTTTTTTTTTCTTTTTTTACCTTATTGTTCTTTTTCTTTTGATTCTTGTTTTTTACTTTTTCGTTTTTTTTAACTTTTTAGTCTTTTTTTTCCCTTTTTTGTCTCCTCTTCCACTTTTTTTCCTGCCTCTTTTTTTCTTTGTTTTTTTTTTTTTTTGTACTATTTTTCTTGTTTTTGTTTTTTCCTTTTTTTTTTCTTTTCTTGTCTCCTTGTCTCTTTTGGTCTTTCGTTTCTTTTTTTTTTTGATTTCTCTTTTTCTTCTTTTTTTTTTTTTTATTCTTGACGCTCTTTTTTGTTTTCTTTGCTTTCTTTTTCTTTTGTTTTTTTTTCTCTCTTGTCTTTTTTTTTTTATGTTTTTTGTTGTTTTTCTTTTTTGTTTTTTTCTTTCTGTTTCTTTCTTTTTTTTTTATTTTTTCTCTTTGTTTTCTTTTTTATTTTTTTTTTCCGTTCACTCGTTCCTATCCCTGTTGTTATTTTCCCTATTTCTTGTTTTACCTGGTGTCCTTTTCTTCTTACTTCTTCTATTGTCCTCTTTTTCTGTTTTTTTTTTCTTATCCCCTACTTTCTTTCTGTACATTTTTTTTTGTACTTCCTTTTCTTCTTTTTTTTCTTTTTTTGTTTTGTGTTTCTGTTTTCCTTTTTTTTTTTTTTTTTTTGCTTCCTTTTTTTTCATTTTTTTGGCAGTTGTTTTCTTTCTTTGTTTCTTTGTTACTTTATCTCGTTTTTCCCTGTTTGTTTTTCCGTATTTTTTTGCTTTTCTTTACTTTTTCTTTTTTTGCTTTTTAGTATTTCCTTTTTATTTTTGACTGTTTCTTTCTTATTTTTTTTTTTGTTTCCACTTTTTTTTTTTTTTTCTCTTCTCTTTTTCGTTTTATACCCGTTTTCTGTCCTTTTGTCTCCTTTGTGTATTTTCTTTTTTGTCAATTGTTTGTTTTTTTCTTCTCTCCCTTACCTGTGTTTATTTTTCTCTACTTTTTCTTTTTCACACCCTTGGTCTTCTTTATTTCTCTCTTTGTACTTTCCTTTTTGTTTTTCCTTTTTTTTTTTTTACTTTGTGTACTTTTTTTCTGCTTTTTTGCTGGTCTTTTTCTCTCTTTTTTTTCTTTCTTTTTTTTTTTTTTGAACTTTGTTTTTTCCTTCTTTTTGTTTACTTTTCCGTTTTTTTTGTCTCTTTTTTTTTTTTTTTTTTTTTTTGTTTATATACCCTTTTTACTTCTTTTTTTTTCGCTGTTGTTTTTGGTTTTTTTACTTTTCCTTTTTTTTTTGTTCCTGTCTTTTGTTTTTTTTTTTTGTTTCCTTTATATTTTCTCTTCCTTTCGTCTTGCTTTTTTTTTTTTTTTTTGTTCTCCTCAGGTTGTTTTCTTTATTTTCCTTTTTCTTTCTTTCTTTTCCGTCCTTTTTCGTTGTTCCTTTGTCTTTTTTCCTTCGTCCGTTCCTTTTCTTCTTTTTTATTCTTCTTTTTTGGGTTTGTTCTGGTTTGTGCTTTTTTTGTTACGCTGTTTCTCACTTTCTTCTATCCGATCTGCTTTCTGTTTCTCTGCTTGTTTTTTTGTTTTTTTTTTTTTGTCCTTTTTCTTTTTTCTTTATTTTTTCTCCTTTTTGTTTTTTTTTTTTCTCTCTTTCTGTTTCCTTTTTTTGCTAGTTTTGTTGTTTTTCTTTTTTGTTTTTTTTTTGCTTTTCTTGTCCTTTTCCCTTCTTTTTCTTCGGTGCTTTTTTTTTTTTTACTTTTGCGTTTTCTTTTTTGTTTTTTTTTTTTCTTTTTATTCTTTTCTTTTCTTGTTTTTTTGTTCTTTTTTTTTTTTTTTCTCTTTGACTTTTTTTTTTTTGTTTTTTTTTTTTTTTTCTTGTTTTTCTGTTTTTTATCTTTTTCGTGTTGCTCTTTTTTTTCTACTTGTTTTGTTTCTTTCTAGTGTCAGCTCTCTTTTTATCTCCTTTTGTTTTCTGTTTTATTTAACTTTATTGTTTCCCTGTGCTCTTTTCTTTCCTTTTTTCCTATTGTCTTTTTTTTTTTCTTTATATTATGTTATGTCTTTTTTTTCCGCTTTTTTCTTTTTTTTTTTTTTTTTTTTCCTTTTTTTTTCCTGTTTCTTCTTTTGTCTCTTCTTTCTTTTTTTGTTTCCTTTTTTTCTTTTTTCTTCCTTTCTACTTTTTTTTTTTCTTATTTTTTCTGGTTTTTTTTTTTTTTTTTTCTCTTTGATTTTTGTTTTTTTTTGTCATTTTTTTTTGTTTCTCGTGTTTTGCTTTTTTTTTTTTTTTTCCTACTCTTTCCTCTTTTATTTTTCTTTCTTTTTTCTTTTGTTTTCTTTTTTTTTTTCTTTTCTCTTTTCGCTTTTCCTTTCTTTTATTCCATTTATGTCTTTTTCTTCCTCTTTCCTTTTCATTTTCCGTTTTCCTTTTTTTCTCCTTTCCTTTGTTTGGTTTGTTTTTTCTTGTTGCTTTTTTTCTGCACGTTCTTTGCTTGGTTGTTCTGTCGTTAGTTTTTTCTCTTTTTTTCTGTTCTTTTTCGTACCTCTCTTTCTTATTTTCCTTCTTTTTTTGTGGTGGTTTTCTTTTTCGTCGTGTTCATTCCTTTTTTTCTCTTGTTTTTCTACCTCTTCTTTTCTTTTCTTTTTGTTCTTTCTTTTTATTTTTTGTTTTTCTTTCCTTTTCTTTTTTTGTTTTTTCTCTTTGTCTCTTCTTTTTTTTTCTTCTTATCTCTTCTTTTTTGCTTTTTTTCTTCTTTCTTTTGGTCCCTTCCATTTTCTTTTTTTTTTTGTTGGTCTTTTTTTCTTTTTCCTTTTTTGCTCTTTCCAACGTTTTCCTTTTCTTTTCTTTCTCTTTTTTGTTTTTTCTGTTTCTTTATTTTTCTTCTTTTCTTCTTATTTGCCTTTTTGTTTGTTTTTGTTTTATTTTGTCCTGTTTTTCTTTTGTTTTTGTTTTTTTCGTTTCTTTCCGTTCTCTTTTTTTTTTTCGTTTTTCCTTTTTGTGTTCTCTTTACTTTCTTTGTGTTTTTTGTTTTCTTTCTTTCTTGTTATTTTTCTTTTCTTTTTCTTTTCTCTTTTTTTTGTTTTTTTTAGCTCTTTTCTTGTTCCCGTTTTTTCTTTCTCTTTTTTTCGTCCCTTTTCTTTTTTTGTTTCTTTTCTTTTTCTTTGACTCTATTTTCTCTTTTTCTCCTTTCTCCCTTCTTCCTTGTGTTTTGTTTTTGTCTTGATTTTTTTTGCTTTAACTTTTTCTTTTCTTTTCTTTTTTCTCTCTTTTCCTTTTTTCCTCTTTTTTCTTTCCTTCGTTTTTTCCTTTTCTTTTCTTTTTTTCTTGTCCTCTTCTTTTTTTTCGTTCTTCTTTTTTTTTTCTTTATTTTCTTTCTTTTTTTTTGCTTTTTTTTTTCTTTTTGCTTTGTTTTTTGTTTTTTTTTTTTGTTGTCTCTTCCTTTGTATTTTTTCCCTACGTATTTTTTTTTGTTTTATTTGTTTTTGTCCTTTTACGTTTTCTAACTGTTTTTTTTTTTATTTTATTTCTTTTTTTTTTTTTTTTTTTCTATGGTTTGTTTTTTTGTTGTTTTTCCCGTTTTTTTTTTTTTAGTTTTTTTTTTTCTATTTTTTTTTCTGCTTTCTTCCTTCTTTTTTCTATACTCTTTGTTTTTTCTCTTTTTTTTTTTTTTTGTGTTTGTTTTTTTTTTTTTTTTTTTTTTTTTTTGTTTGATATTGTTTTTTGTTTCTCTCTGTACGGTCCGTTTTTTTTTTTGTTTTTTTTTTTTTTTCTTTTTCTCTTTTTCGTACTTCTTTTACTTTTCCTTTCTTCTTTTTTATTCTTCGCCCTATTTTTTTTTTTTTGTGCGTTTTTTTTTTTCCTTTTGTTTTTCCTTTCTTTCTCTATTTTTCTTTTATTGTTTTTTTTTCTTTCCTTTTTTTTTTTTTTGTCTTTTCTCTTCTTTTTTTTTTTCTGTCTCCGCTTGTTTTTTTGTTTTTTCTTGTTTTTTCCTACTTCATATATCTTTTTCTTTTTGATTCCTTCTTTTTTCTTTTTTCTCCGATTTCTTTTCCTTTTACTTTTCGTTTTTGTTTTTTTTTTTTTCTTTTCTTCTCTTTTTCTTTTACTTTGCCCTTTGCTTTTTTTTTTTTTTTCTTTTTTTTTCTCTGATTTGTTTTTATTCTTCTTGTTTTCTTTTTTTCTTTTTCTTCTGTTTCTTTACTTATTGTTTTCTGTGTTTTTTTTCCTTCTCTTTGTTTCCCGCTTTGTCTTCTTTTTTTGCTCCTTCTCAACTTTTCTTGTTCCTTTTTTTACTCCCTGTTCTTTTTTCTTTTTTTTTCTCATTTTCTATTTTATCTTTTTTTCTTTTGGCTTTGTTTTTTTGTGTCCCTCTTTTTTTTTTCTCTTGTTTTTTACGTTTCCTTTGCTACTTTGTTTTTTTTTGTCTTCCTCCGGCTGCGTCGTTTTTGTGTTTATTTTCGTGCATTTTTTTTTTACTATCTTTTTCCCCTCTTTCTTTAGTTTTTTTTTTCGCTTGTTTTTTTTCTTTCTTTCTCTTGCTCATTTGCGTTTCATCTTTTTTTTCTTTCTTTCGTTCTTTTTTTTTTTTGTTTTTTTTTTTTTTTTTCTTTCATTTTTTTTTCTTTCTTTTTTTTTTTACTTTTTTTTTTTCTTTGTTTTTTTTGATTCCTACTTGTTGTTCTATTTTTTTTTTTTTTTTTCTTCGTTACCTTTGTTCTTTGTTATTCTTTTTCTTTTTTTGCTTCACTTTCTTGTTTTTGTTCTTTTTCTTTACTTTTTTTTTTCTTCGCTCTTTTTCCGGCTTTTTTTTTTTTCTTTTCTTTTCATTTTTTTTTTCTTTCCTTCGTTCTTTCATGTGGACTTCTTGTTCTTTTTTCTTTTTTTTTTGTTTTTCTCACGTTTTTTTTTTCTTCCTCTTTTCCTTTTTTTTTTTCTTTTATTTTCTTTTCCTTTTTTGTTTTTTTTTTTTTATTTCCTTTTGTTTCCTTTCTCTTTTTTTTTTTGCTTTGTTTTTTTTTCTGATTTTTCCTTTTCTGCTTTATTTTCCTTTTTTTGTTTTATTGCCTCCTTTTTTTTCTGTATTTCTCTTTTTGTGTTATTTTTTCTTTTGTTGTTTTTCTTTTTTTTTTTCTTCTTTATTTTTCCTCGTTTCTTCTCTTTTTGGGTTTTTTTTTTTTTTTGTTTACTGTTTTTTTTCCTGTTCTTTTAGACTGTTTCCTTTTTGTTTTGCGCCTCCTTTTTTCTTGTATTTATTTTTTTGGTTTTCTTTCCGTTTTTTTTCTTTTTGTTTACTTTTTTTATTTTTATTGTTTTTCTTTTTTTTTCCTTTTCTTTTATTTTTTCCCTTTTTCTCCTTATTTGCATGTTACTCTTCTTTTTGTTTTTTTTTTTCTACTTCCTGTCTTCTAGCCTCTTTTTTATGTTCTTTTACTTTGTTTTTTTTTTTTTTTCTTTTCCTCTTCTTTGTTTTACATGCCTCTCTTTTCTTCTCTTTTTGTTATTCTTTATCGTTTTTTTTTTTTTTCTTCTGGCCTTTTTTTTTTTTTTTTTTTCTTCATTTTATTTTGTTTGCTTTTCTTTTTTTTTTTTGGTGCTTTGCGGTGTGTGATGTTTTTTGTTTTTTCTGTCCTCTTTTTTTTGACCTGTTCTTTTTCTTTTTTTTTTTCTTTTTTTCTTTCTTCTTGTTTTCTTTCCTTTGTGTCTTGTTCGAACTTTTTGTCGCTTTTTTTTCTTTTATTTTTTCTCTTTTCGTTTCTTTTTGTTTCTTCTCTATTCTTTTTTTTTTTTTTGCTATTTGTCCTTTCTTGTGCCTTTTTTCTTTTTGTTCTTGTCTTTTCTTTCCTTCCGTTTTTTTTTCTTTTTCTGTGTGCGCCACACATGTCCTGTTTTTCTTTATTGTTTTGTTTTTGCTTTTTCCGTTCGCTTTTGTTTTCGTTTCCACTGTTCTTTGTCTTTTTTTTTTTTTTGTTTTTTTTTTTTCCTTGTTTCTTTTTCTCTCTTTCCCTTTTTTTTTCTTTCTTTTGCTTTCTTTTCGTTCTTTTCATTTTATTTTTTTTTTTTACTTTTCTATTTTTTTTTCCTGCTTTTTCTTTCTCTTTTCCTTACTTTTTTTTTTTTTTGTTTTTTTTCTTTTTTTTTTTTTTTTTTGTTGCTTTTTTCGTTATCTTTTCTCCTTTTTGGTTTTCTTTTCGTTTTGTTCTTCTTTGTTGTTTTCTACTGTCTTATTTTTTTCTTTCTTTTTTCTGTTGTGTTTTTGTCTTTTCGTTTCTCTTGTTTCCACGGTTGACTTTTTTTTTCTCTGTCCTTTGTTGTCTTTTTTTCCTTGAGTCTTTTTTTTTTTTTTCTTTACTTTTTTTGTTGTGCTTCTGTCTTTCTTATTTTTTTGTTTTGTGCTCTTTTTTTTTCTTCTTTTCTTTTTTTTTTTTTTTGGTTTCTCTTTTTTTTTTTATTTGTTTTTTTACTTTGTGGTTTTTTTTTTTCCTTTTCGGTGTTTTCTTCTTTTGTCCTCCCCCCTTTTTACTCTTTTTCTTTTGTTCTCTTTTTCCTTTTCTTGTTTTTCTTGTTTCCTTTTTCTTTTACTTCTTTTCTTTTTTTCTTTTTTCTTTTTTTCTTTTTTTCTTCTTTTTGTTTTCTTTCTTTCTTTTTTTTACTGTTTTTTTTTTTATTTTATTTATCCCCTTTCTTTCTTCGCTTGTCCGTTTTTTTTTTCTTTTTTTTCCTTTTCATTTTTTTCGTTTTCTGTTCTTTTTTTGTTTTTTCTTTTATATTTTTTTCCTCTTCTTCCCTCTTTTTTGTTTTTCTTCTCTTATTTCTTTTTTAACTGCTTTACTTTTTTTTCGCGCCTTTAATTTTTTTTATCCTCTTTTTTTTTTATCTTTTTTTTTTACGTTTTTTTTTTTTCTTTTTTTTTTGTGTTCTATGTTTTTTTATCTTTTGTCTTTCTTTCTTTTTTTTTTTTTTTTGTCCTTATTTTTCTTTGTGTTCGTCATTTTTACATTTTTTCCTTTCTTTGTCTTTTTCCTTTTTTTGTCGTCTTTCTATATCCTTTTTTTTTTCCTTTTTTTTTTATTCTTCCTTTATTTTTACTCTCCTTCCCCTATTTCGTTTTCTTTTTTCCTTTTTTTCTTGTGTTTTTTTTTTTTTTTTTTCTTACTTTCTGTTTTTCCTTACGTTGTTTACTTTTGCTCTTCTGTCTTCTTTTTTTTTTTTTTTTTTTTTTTCTGTTTCTCTTTGCCCCTCTCTTTTTCTTCTTTCCTCGCTTCTCGATTTTTTTCTCGCTTTTTTTTGCTTGTCTTTATTTTTTTTTTTTTTCTTTTGTTACTTCTTTACCTTTCTTTTCCTTTTTCTTTTCTTTCTTATTATTTTTTCGTTTGCTTTTTCTTTTCCTTTTTTTTCTCTTTGATTTACGGTCTTTTTTCACAGTTTACTTCTGCGTCTTTTTTTCTGCTTTTTTTGTTTTAGGTTTCGCTTTTGTTTTCTTTCTTTTTTTGTTCTTTCTTCCTTTTTTCCTTTTTCTTTTGTTTGAGTTTTTTTTTTCATTTCTTTTTTTTTAGTTCCCTTGAACTTACCTTTTCTTTTTTTTTCCTGTTTTTTTTTTTTTTCGTTTTTTTCTTTTTTCTTTTTCTTTTTTCTGTTTTCGTGTTTTTTTCCCTTTTCATACGCTCTTGTTTTCTGGACCTTATTTCCTTTGTGTTTATGTGTATGATTTTTTGGTTTACCTTTGGTATTATTTCTTTTTTTTTTTTGTGTTTTACTTTTCTTTTTTTTTCTTTTTTTTTTTTTTTCTTTTGTTGTAACTTTTCTCTAACTTTTTATTTTTTTTTCCTCTTTCCTTTCTTTTCTTTTCTTGGTTTCTTTCTTTTTTTCCTTTATATTTACTTTTCTTCTTCTTTGTTTTTTAGTGGTTTCTTTTTTTTTCGTTTCTTTCTCTCTTTTTTTGTCTTGTTTCTTTTTTTTGTTTTATTTTCTTCCCTTCTTCTGTTTTTTTTTTTTTGTTCTTCTTTTTGTTGTTCTTAACTTTTCCCTTTTTTTTTTGTCGATTTATGTTTTCTTTTTTCTTTTTTGTGTTGCTTACTCTGTCGTTTTCTTTTTTTTTGTTTTTTTCTTGTGTTGTTTTTTACCTTGATTTTCGCTTTTCTTTGTGTTTTTTTCGTCTTTTTTTGATCCCAGCTTCTTTTTTCTCTTTCACTTTTCGAGTTTTTTTTCCGTTTTTTTTTCTCATTGTTTTACAGTTTTTTTTTCTTTTTTTTTCTTCCCTTTCTTTACCTACTTCTCTTCGTTTTTCTTTTTTTTTTTTTTTTTTCTTTTAACTTATTCTTTGTTTTTTTTTTGTTTCCCCCCTGGTGTGTTTTTTTTTTCTTTTTTTCCCCTTTTTTTTGTTTTTTGTTTGTATTTTTTTGTCTTCTTTTCTCTTTTGTGTTTTCGGTCGTCGTTTTTTTTTTTTCTTTTCTGTTGATTGCGTCTTTTCGTTTGTCTCGTTGGGTTGGTGTGTTTCCACACCCCCCCATCCCCCATGCACCCAAAAACAAATCCACAACACCCCAAACCGCCCCACAGCACGATCATACCCCTCGCAGCCTCCCCACGCATATCCCATAAATCAAGCCGGTAAACTAGTTCCAACCAGCTTAGTGACACCTCCGACCATACCCATCGACTCCACAGCAGCAGTCCACAGAACATGCTACTCGCTAGCGGAAGCCCCATGCAACCGCCCCCCCATGTAAACAGTAGCTCAACTCATCAGCGAGCCAGAAGAACAAGCATCCTCAACCCTATTTGCGCATCCTACAGAACCGTTACAACGCCTAATCTTAACCGCTATTCGCCGAGTATGGAAGACAGATGATCAATGCCTTCTTCATTGACATACAGCAATGATTTACAAGTGGACAGAACACTGAGCCTCTGTTCCTAATTGACACACAAAACCTATAGCTAATAAGAAGCGATGAAAACATCTGATCGACAGTATTATGAGAACAACTGGTGTTTCAATCCAAGAACGACGAAAAAGAGTCCACTATTAATCTAAATAGTAAATCACAATCACCAGAATAATATCTTCCATTTAAGCTTGTCAACCCGCAATGGACCACAAACAAGTCATGTGAAGCACATTCAGCCTTCTTTGGAACTGGAACACTTTTGACTTAAATGAGCTTCTTTTTGCTTTTACACAGTTCACAAGATGAACACAGTTGATCCATGACATATTTCAACTTAGGTTAAGTCCAGTCACAATATCTTCTTATAGAGTTAAGAGATGTTTTATAATCGAGAGTTAAAGAATAGAAAGTCTTCGATGCAACCCCATGCTTTGAGATGGTGAAGCTTTAGCCATGAAACAGATTGGAGTTGATGAAGTTGTTATCTTTGATAGAGATATTATGTAGAGAATCGGATCCACGATTACCAGTATAGTAAATCGTTTACCCTTGAAGATCATCTCACAAAACAAGTAGATTACCCTGAAGCAAACCTCCAAATCCGCATCACAGAATTGACCCAACCGAGAAAAGATTAAGATTGAGGCCTTCGACATAATAAACCCGTTTGATCGTGACATTTTTCCCTTGATTCAGATCTCCATAACCAAGAATTGGAGCAAATTGATCATTTCCAAAACGAACAGTACCCAGAAATTTCTCCACAAAATTACACAACAGCTTGAGATTGCCCGTCATTTTGTGCATCCAGAGTCAACAATGAATATGATGAGTTGTACAATCTGCAAGAGAATTTAGCGTACGATGGCATACGATTGGAGCAAATTAGATCCTAATAGAATTTTGATATCTTCAAGACATTAGTAATCCTAGAGACAATGTCTATAGTGGGACTAATACTTGTTGATACATCCTCTTTCCTGATTAAGGCATCCATAATCTTTTTGGCCCTAATGGTGGCTCTTGTGACCATTTTATCCTGATGGACATTTCATAAGCTATACACCATTTCCATTCCCGAATTGTATTCTCATACAACTTCTTTATAGTAACTCTTGGGATTTTTGAATAGAGGTATTGGTTGCACACTGTTTTCTTATGGGGTGTTGCAACAGATTTGTTCGCTTTTCTCTTGGGTTTACTAGCACTAATAGGCACTACCTTAGGCTTCTTAGTTCTAGCATTCACGTCATTCAAGTATCTAGAAACACAAGCATCATGATTAGAATTAAACACACATTTTCCAACATTCAGCCATCACATCAAATTCTGTATTTTGAACAGTTATTACACGCAGTTACACACTTTGTTTTCCTAGAAATACTTGAAATCCTATGGTGTTCTGTTAGATATTAGAAAAAGACTCGGTCACCCCCTGTATTTTACTGTTTATTATAGACTCTTAGTTGTAATTTTTAATAATAATAGTAATTTTTTCGGTTTTTAAGTCGGGTACGAATACCCGGTATATGTTAAAAGTAATAAAACTAAAAAATAAAATAGCCTCTTCTAACTTTGGAAGAGGTAAGTCAATTCATAATTTCATTATACAAAGAAAAACACTTTCTCCTCTCTAAATATAATTTCTCTCTAGTGTATCTCTCTCTAGAAACTAGCCAGATCCCAAGAATCGACCCCGTGTTAAGATATAGGATATACCAAAAATTGGAAGCAAGCTAATGGAGATGATTAGATCGTGTGTATGTGCGATTTCTTGCTTGAATTAGATCAAAAGTGTACCTTTGAAGAGTTCTAGTCTCGTTTTTGAAGATCTCCAAATTTGTTTGTTGTAAATGATAAGTTTTTGGGTGTTTCTAGGTTGCTATTAACCTGTGTTACTTAGTGTTGTCAAAAAAATCAAGCAAAATCGTTCAAAAGGATGATTTATAGGTTATTTTGTGTGAAAATTCGTTGTTTCTTTGTGGAGAGTTTTGGCCAGAATTTCTTCACGGCGGTTTTTGACAAAATTTGATTTTATTAAGTAGGTTACCAACCCTCTGACACACGGCGGGTTGCTTAGGTGGCGGGTTGCTCAAGCGGCGAGTTGTTACTAAGCAGGCGGTTTTTGCTTACCAGCGGTTTGCTTAGGTGGCGAGTTGTTACAGCAGCGGTTTTGCTTACCACGTTTGAACATGGTGGGCGAGTTGCTCAAGCGGCGAGTTGTTACTAAGCAGCGGTTTGCTTACCAGCGGTTTGAACAGGTTATCAGCGGGTTGAATATTTTATTAGCAAATATCTTAAGAAAACTCAACGGCGGTTTGATTAAAATATTCTTCGCGGCGGGTTGCTTGGCAGCGAGTTGTGTTCGGCGAGTTGCCCTAAGATTTCACCAGTGAGTTGCCTTAATTCCTCATGCGGTTGCTATGGGCAGTCGAGTTGTGTTCGGACGAGTTGCCTGTAAAATCCACCGGCGAGTTGACTTATTTCTTTTGCACGGTTTTGGTAAGCCTTTGGCGGCGAGTTGATCTACTGTCTTAGAAATTTGAATAGGTTCAAACTCGGGGTTTTTAATATCACAAAAACAAAATACCAAACCTTAACCTCACCAACTTTTAATAACGTACACTCACTAATCCATTGATCGATCAAAACATATCAATCATAATAATAACAAGATCTAGTATGCAAGAAGACATTCAATGTGCCGGTTCTGATACACGCCCACCAATGCTTGATAGAACAGACTTTGAATCTTGGCAACAACGTATACGTCTGTACTGTCTAGGAAAGGATAAAGAGAGATAATATTAAAGAAGGGTTCCATCAAAGAAGACCATTTCCATATGGAACGGTTTAGATGTTTATTGCTGGAGGAACTGAAGGTGCAGTTCAACACGGTTCCAGTACGTGTTAGAGACCTTACACCTTACAGCTGAAAAAAAGAAAGTATCAAGCAGACATACGTGCAACCAATATCCTACTTCAATGTATACCAAATGGGGAAGAGACATCTACATCACTCATTCAATCACTATACTGACTGCCAAAGACATTTTTGGGAAAACGTGAAGATAATTCTGGAAGGTACTGAGTTACAAAGGAAGAACAGGGAATCACATTATACGATGAAATTTGAACACTACGTCAAATCAAAGGAGAAGCCATTCAAGGATACTACGTTAGGTTTACGAAGCTCATTAATGACATGAGAAACATCAAGATGACCATGTCCAGGATGCAGCTTAACTCAAAGTTTGTGAACAACATGTTGCCTGAGTGGAGTAGATTCATAACTGAAGTCAAACTTAACAGAGGTTTGAAAGAGTCAAACTGTGATCAGTTGTATGCCTACTTAAAGCAACATGAGGTGCATGCTAATGAAGCAAATTATGATGTAAAAGTTCGGGTCAACAAATAATGATCCTTTGGACATATGTCAGGACGTCGCCTCATTCACAGTATCCAACACAATCATCCAAATCTCCTCAACCTACAAAAGAACCAGCTCCTGCTGACAACTTTCAACTGGACTCAGGAAGTTCCTCAACAGAAAACTTGATTGAAAGTTTATCCAACACACTTGCCCTCCTCACTCAATCGTACAGATCACATCTTCCTCAAACTAACAATCAACTTAGAGCTTCGTCTAATGCAAGGAACAAAGCTATGGTTCAAGACGGGAAAGTTGTGGTTCAAGATGTCCGTGGAAGATACAATGCGACTAATCAAGGAAGACCATTTTCAAGAACAATACAAGAGGAAGAGTGTGTACGGGAATGTAGGAGCTCAGAACAGAAGAGGCATGATTAATCCTGGTCAAGCGAAACCCATCAAGTGCTACAACTTCAGGACTAGGGCACATAGCACGAGAATGTCCAAGGCCAAAGTGACTTCAGGATTCAGACTACTTCAAGGACAAGCTACTACTAATGCAAGCCCAGGAGAATGGTGCAGTACTGGATGAAGAAAAGTCTTTGTTTCTTGCAGGAGAACAGGTTACCAAATTTGATGATGATGTGGATAATTCACCCGAGAATGATTTGGCACTCAATGTGGACCATGTATTTGAAGCTGATGAATGTGATGCATTCGACTCTAATGTTGATGAGGGCCCCCACTACACAGACCATGTTCATGGCAAATCTCACATTTGAAGATCCAATCTACGATGAAGCCGGGCCATCATATGACTCGAATACTACGTTTGAGGTACATGATCATGATACCTTTGTAGATCATTTGGATGAATATCATGAAGTACACGAGATGCAAAGCGATGTACAACACAACTACGTTGTTGACTATGATGCTGACTATACGAGTGATAGTAATATTATTCCGTATGATCAGTATGTGGAAGACAACAAAGAACATGTTGTATAAAGTAATGTATCTTCTGTACGAAATGATGCATTGATGTCAATTCTCGATGAAATGCATGAACAAGGTGTACAAAGTAGATTAGCAAATAAGCCAAACAAGGTGTACAAAGTAGATTAGAATAATTATCTCAGACCGAAATAGAAAGGAAACGTCGTTAAAATCTGAACTTCATTTAGCACAAATACTCCTTAGTTCTACAGTTGACCATTATAAGTCAAAGACAGAAGAAGTAACACTCTTGAAAAAGGATTTTAAACAAAAGGAAGACAAAAGATAAAATTGAAGAGCTAAAAGATAAGATTGAAGATAGATTATACAAACAGGATCAGTCTGTTCAAACAGTTCACATGTTGTGTAAACCAAAATCATTTTATGATGAAAAGCACAAGGTAGCAATAGGCTACAAAAATCCCTTATGTCTCGCTCGTGCAAAGCAAGCTCAGTCTGTAGAACCCCGTTTAATACTTCCACTTCATAACCCGAACCACGAAACAAGAAAAGAGAAGAGAGAGAGACGAAATAGAGAGAGAGAGTAGAGAGAGAGTTGAGAGAGAAAAGAAAAAATATTAG
>BQNB010016042.1:55303-72228 GCA_026074375.1 Tanacetum coccineum
AGAGCATGTGCGCATAGCAAAATATAATTTAGATATACCAGCACACGATCGAAGAAGCAACAACTCACACTGAGGGTCATTAATCTTTGCAACATCATTCATAAGCTCAATGGTTTTAGCCACCCTCTTCATCATAAGCTCGCTATTATAATCAAAATCCACACTTACAGGCCTACCAAGTAATTTAACACCATACTCGGGCGAACCAATCTTAGGCGGGAAAACACCCGTAAGCCTACTTCCGGGGTCTTCTTTTAGCCAAAAACCTTAGTTTTATCAACGTTGAGATGCAAGCCGCAATGAGGTCCATCCTCCATAACTAACTCTAAAATCTTCTCCACCACCAAAGTATCTCCAATAATAGTGCCATCATCAAGATACCAAGCCTGGAACGAAATGCTAAAAGAGTCTCTAATCTTACATATTAGAGGATGTAACACTAAGGCAAAAAGAAGAGGTCCAAGAGGATCACCCTGTTGCACCCCTTGGTACGACCATAAGGTGTGTTGTCCATAATATAATCTAGCTGGGTTAGAGTAACAAAATTTCACCCAATGTGAAATAGCAGGACAACGAAGGCGAATTTCCTGTAACATAACCTCTCGATCAACCAAATTAAAGGCATTTTTTAAATCCACCAACAACATAGAAAGACCCACATCATCTCCTCGGTCCTCAATCAATCGATTCACGGCATGAAGTATAGCCTCCCCTCCTCCCGATACCCCAAGACCGAACTATAAATCATTTAAATAACCATCCAAAGAATGACCAATCATAACAGTACTAACCTTGGAAACAAGATGCCTCCAAACTGTACCCACGACTATAGGACGAATACCACCACCTGGCTTTACCAACGGCATAAGGGGAGCACTAGAAATATATTTACCCAACATCTTAGGGCATTTCCCATCAAGAAAGAGATTTACTACTTGGGTGATAAAAGCGACTAACTCATCAGAAATAGCCACAACAGCACCACTTAAACAATCCATGAGGTATTGGGCATGCAAACCATCCCGTCCACAAGACGTGCCATGAGAAAAACTCTTAATCATGTAAAGAACCACAACATTAGATGCAATGAGTTGATGATGATCAATAGGTATATGTGGCAGGGATGGAGCAGGTTTGAAAGGATGCTTAGCATTAAAGTCTTCAAGAGTAACATCATTATAAGGAGCAACGCCAGAAGAAGAAAGAACTCTGACTGCTACAGTATAATTTCCATCACAAATTTTCCTTTTACATTTCTTGATATTCCGCTTATCCAAGTCAAGGTTTTCCCCATCAGTATTTAACCATGAAGTGGGGGGTTCAGCTAAAGCCTCCCTTATAAGTTGAAAACTACCCCAGGCATACCCTAAGATCGAATATTATTTGTATATATCAAGAATTTCTAATAAAACTGGTCGTGTTGTGATTGATGCAACGAAACGTAAACGCGTCAAGTATGAGGCTAAGCGCGCAAATATTGGATACAGTTTTCTCCCTTTCTCATTCTTTACTTTTGGGGAATTAGAGAAGGACGAAATAGCCCTATTAAAGCAGACCTAAAAGTTCTATGTGGCTTAAGACATTAGGGCGCGAGCTGATGTTCACATTTTTAGTAGGGTTAGTTTTGTTATGGCAAGAGTTGTGGGGGCCTAGATAGTATCTTGTCTCCTTACTATTTTTTTATAAATATCATGAATTTCTAATAGAAGTGTTGTTATAATAAAATAATAATAATAATAATAATAATAATGTTACATTTTCGTTTAAAAACTTAAAATATTTTGTAGTAAATTGCCGATCAAGTGTGACATAATATGAAGAGTGTTTATATTAGTTCTACACTAACTATACATATAGTATCAAAGTGTATCACAACAATACAAACTAAGCACAATTATTCACATCTATTCACGACACAAACATAATCAAAACTATATAAGAAACACAACACGCAATTATCTATATAATGCAAGTATAAATATAAAGCGATAAATGCTAGTATAAATGTAAGGAGATAAGTAAAAGGAAATGCAAACCGGACACGATGATTTATAGTGGTTCGGTCACGAAGCTCCTCTTCACCCTACTCCACTCCCCAAGTACCCAACTCGAGAGTTACTTCACTAGTTAACAAGCTCCTTTTAGGCGGAGAAAACCGCACACACGTAGCTTACACCAATTTCCGATACTAAGCCAAATGTCGAGTTTATCTACCACTCATACTTGTATTTTGAGGCCTAAAATACTGGCCGCTCTCACAAGTATTTACTCACCTAAATACTTACACGATCTACCCGATCCAACTAATAAATAAGTTTGGAAGACATTGACTCGATCTATACATCATGAATGTAACACATGTCATGAATGAACCAGCTATAATACATCATATCTTGACGATTACGAATATTCTTCTCTTGCACTTGGGGAGGAAAGATTGAATCACTTGTAAACAAATGTTTATACAAGTTACATGATCAAAGACTATTTAATGTGTTTACTGATTTAGAACAGAAACAATAAGAGTGCTAAAGGTCGAAAAATTCGTGGAACAGTCCACTATTTATAGGCAAAGCTGGGAGCAAAAAGCAGTGGGCGGTCCCTCAAGCTAACACGAACGACCCTCTTATCAATCAGAGGGTCGCGGGTACCTATCAGGGGTCTGCCCTTGTAGGACACTCCTAGTTTTGTCCTGATTTGAGAAAATGTTTTCTAGTGCAGGTTTTCTTTTTTTTGGGGGGGGGTCTAATTTCAAATATATATTTGAAATTTTTTTTCTTTTAATTACAACAATATTTTGTCTAATAATTTTTATAAAAAGGTTTTGTTACATTTATAAAAATGTAAGGTTTAGGACAAAAATTATTTCTTTGATCATCCCATAAGTTTAAAGTTTGTTTGTTCATACCTTTAGTGATTTACGTTGGATGCAAACTTATATTTGTTGTTGAAGCAAACTTGAGATGTTGAGAGATGTTGATGTATGAATGCATTGATGATTTGTGATTATGAGTAACTTGAGAACTTAACGTTATGTGTTATAAGTTACATGTTTGTCATCACCAAAACACAAAGAGAATGTATACATTAAATATCGTAATATTTACACTAACAATCTTCCCCTTTTGATGATGATAAAATATGTAAACTATAACTCATAGTAAAATGTATAAGTTACTCGTTCACACTTCTTCTCCTCCTTTTGTCAAAACAAAAAGGCATGCAAAGCATTACGTCTGAAGAGCTGTAACTTCTTGCAGAGTCAGACGAAGACGAAGAGTAATTCAGATCACTTCTTCATGTATCACATGTACTATATGTTGAATAGTTTATAAAAACAAAAACAACAAAAAGATTTTTCATTTTTCAAAAACCAAATACAAAAATATAAAACCCAAAAAGAAAAATACAAAATCATAAAATTTCAAAAACCATAAAAAAACTTCCCGACATGTCTTTCAGAATCGATAAAATCTACGACCTTAGAAATGTTATTGAATAATAACACGGGCTTCTAGATAAAGTTCGACTGAAAGTTTAAACATGTCTTCACAAAATTTTCTTATGGTTTGTTATTAAATATCATATAACAACCTGGACCCTAAAGAAAAGAAAAATGTACGCGTCAGTGCGTTTATCCATAACAACGAAAAGAGAAATCTTTTCGGTCTTGAGTTTATAAATCCAAACATTCCAAGTTTTGAAAACCTAAGAATGGCTTATGTATATTTTGCTACCGCGCTTTCTAAAAAGAAAACTGTACGTCTAAGTAAAGTTTGTCCTTAAAAAGAAAAATATTATTTATCTCGAGCAATTTTTCTTAAAATGTGTTTATCAAACATGCTCGAGTTAAAACAATTTTTTTAAATGTTGAAAATTAATTCAGAATTAGTTTTGTCATTTAATGAAAAGAGATTTTCAAGAAATTTCGAACGCTCGAACAAATTCAAGAAATCTTTAAATAGACTACGGGTCTTTATTCGAGGGGGGGGGGAACGAACTTTTATATAAAAATTTCCAAAAATGTTCAAAAATAATTCATCAAAATAAATTTCATCAAGAAAAACAATCAAAGGGAATTCGAACACCTAAACAAATTCTACAGCTCTTTAAATAGAAAAGGGGTATTTGTTTGAGGGGGAGAACGTGCTTTCAAAGAAAAATTTTTTGTGTTGTGGAAAATAAATCGGGAAAAGTTTTAAAATGTTCACGGGTCATTATTTGAGGGGGAGTTAACGAGATTAACTTCAGGACTAGTTTTGCAAGATAGGTTTAAACTTAAGGATAATTAGAGTAACTTTAAAAAGTTTATCATATTCGGACCTAAAACGCAAAATAGTTTCATATTAAGGAGTAAAGGGTAGTGTATAAAGTTTAGGCTTAGTTTAATAAAGGTTATAAACTCTAGGGACTTAACTTGCCAAAAACCAAAACTCCTCCCTTATACCTCCTAATAACCGATCTAACCCCCTATTCAAGTACACACTCACAAAATCTTTTCTCCCTTCCCTCTTTTCTTGATAGGATCGGTCGACACCCAACACAAAATAGAAATTGTTTTTGATCCAAAGGTAAAACACACATGATGTTAATAATCATGTTCTCATATCAATTGTTCTTGGAATTATCTCATATCTTCTCATATCTTGAAAAATCAAAATTTCTTGATTTAGGGTTCATAAAATTAAAAGTATTTAGATGTTAAAATTTCCATAAGGTTTTTGTTTGTTATGATGATAATAGACTAGTGTTAACTCGATTTTAATTGTATCATTGATTTCAGTGATCAAAAAGGGGTGTTTGTTTCGTGTTCTACAACCGAACCACAAGGGGGTGTTTGTTTTAATTGTTTGAGTGATTATTTGTTGTGCATACTAGCTTAGGATAATTAATCATATTAGATTAATAAAGGTTTAATCTTTAAGCTAAATCCATGAAATTTGTTAATGTTGTTAATGGTGATCACAAGGTATTTGATGAAATGTTTGTGAAGGTTTTATGATTACTGTGGCTCGATCAAGGCTTGAATATTGCTCAAAAAATAAGTGTTTAAAGCCCGGGGGTCAGTTAGAGTCAACCTACCGAACCACCCATGGATCGGTCCCCATGGTTTCACCGAACCATCACATGGTTGGTCTCGGTCTCCACTAAACCACCATGTGGGTCGGTTAGTGAGTACCATTGAACCACCACAAGGCCGGTCGGTCTCCACCGAACCACCTTGTGGATCGGTTGAACACCACCGAACTACCAAACCATAATTGGATCGGTTAAACACCGTTGAAACACCGAACCACAATTGGGCCGGTTAATGAGCCAACCGAACCACCTTATTGGGCCGGTTTAAAGGCCCAATGAACCTTGACCCGGGTTGAATTTGGTTTGACCCGCGTCTCGTGTTGACCAAACCATTGACCTTTCAAAACAATTTTATAAAACACTAAAGATTCAAATATCAAAAAGAAAAGGTTTTTAAATAATTCAAAAGAGTTCAAAATTCAAAATACAAAACTTAATTACTGTCAAAAAGTGTTAACGTTTTCAAAATCACGAAAATGAACAGAAATATTTAAATGAGTACCTCGTAAATTTAATCTCAAAAACCTTGAACTTAGATGATTAGATCGTTGACTTAGTTTGACCATGTCTATGGACTTTGAATCTTGACTGTTGACTTTGTCATTGACCGTTGACCATTGACTTTAACCGTTGACAAATTTTGACTTTCTTAATCTTGTGCTTTATAAGTTCTTTTGATATGAAATTGATTGTGCTTTCACATGATTAAATACATGTTCTATCTGTTATCTATGAAAATGTCAAAAATAGTTTAACAAGTATTTCTATATCAAATGACGCGCCAACGATCTAAGTTGCATCCGGTCTAATGTATTCTCTCACATTGTTAGCATCGTTTGGCTTGCATCTATTTGAGAATATTCGAAAACTGTTGCTAGCAGCTTAGTGACCATCCGTTTTAGATATAAGAGTACTTCGATATAAACTATCTTTCTCATTTAAATGTGTTATAATTGGATATATCTCTCGTAAATTTTACCACAATGCACAAGGGTATTATTTATAATACTCATGCTTAATCTTTGGATTTCGCCCACTAGTGAAGTGGATTACTATATGAGTACTTGTACTATCTATAGTATTTCTAAGGCACTTAATTTCATTCGAGATATTTTCCAAAAATAATAGTAATGATGTGTGTAAATTTTACAAACTTTATTGCTACAAATTTTTACACATCATTATCTACTGATTTTAAATAACACAATGCCTTTGCAAAATGAATTCCAAAGATAAAAAGTTCTTTTGAGTCTACTTTAAAATCATTTGAATAAGAGTCACTGATAAATTTAGATGGTTATTAAGGCTAGTTATCACCTAAAAGCTGATAATGGATCTCTTTAGCAAATTAATATATCTTTGAGGCTTAAGGTCACTTTACTAAAAGGAAAACTCATTCTCATGCGAATCAATCATTTTCTGTAAGTTTTCTTCCATTCAAATGATGATATTTCTTTAAAGATTGGTCAAGATGAACACTTTTAAAGCATGAGAAAATTCAAAATTCTCGTTCATTCTTTCATGTTTTATTTTATAAGAAATAGTATCCTAGAACTTAATTTTAAGTGAGGATAACTAAAAACAGAACGAGAGATAAAAATCATATGTGAAAAGAAAAGAGCATACGTCTTGTGTCATCAAAAGCAACAATAAAGGCACATGAGAAAGAAAAATGACACAAGTATAAACAAAAAGAAATGCTTGTTCATACAAAACAGACAGAGGGAATAAAAACAGAACATGAAAATAAATGTGCTTAAGTTTGTATTTATGTAAAATTAATCAAATTTAAATCTTATTCTCAGAATCCAACATGTCAAGAGAAAATCCTCAAGCAACAATTGTCTTTGAAGAGCAGCTGGTTCCATGTGCTAACATACTTATCATCAAGAAGAACAACTAGCGTGTCGCTTCAGACTCAAACATCACAGATACAATGCTGAGATTTGTTGTTGGAATTCTCAGACACCACAAGCTATATAAGTCGGTTTCCTTAACTACTACAGTTCCTGTCATATACTTACACCAGTTCTGGAAAACCATCAATCACAACCCAAATACTAACACATTTACATTCTAATTAGACACACAAATATTCACTCTCAATGCTGGACTACTCTGTACTGTACTGCAAATGCCTCAACTTAATACCCATAAACCATATACCAAACCTTACATAGATTACCAAATCCTTGGATTTATCAAGACACTTGGATATGATGAAGACACAAAAGCAAAAATGACCTTTGTCTCAACATTTGTTGCTACAAGACTTCGTCAATCATGGAGAGCTATTCTGAGTGTTCTCAACAAGAGTCTTACAAGAAAAGACACAAGCTGGGACACAGCTAGACTTCCAATTCTCCATATAATTTGGGGAATTGTTCACTCTGCTAATTTAGACTTCGCATCATTAATTTGGGATGAATTTGAATGGCAAGCAGTTGATAGAACTACAAAGCCAACCAAAATGTCTAAGCTATTGTACGCCCGCTTCACCAATCTTATCATTGACCACTTTCTATCGTGCAACAAGAATATTCCTCGTAGACCAGACTCTGAAATGCACAGTGAAGGTCAAGACTCACCTTTTACCAAATTTACAAACACTGTAAAAGGTACCCACAAATTTGGAATAGAGATACCCAATAGAATGATCAGTGATGCATTCAAGAAGTCAACAAGATACAAATAGTATAAATCAAAGAAAGTAGAGAGTAAAAAAGCAAAAGCTGCTGAGGAACCAGAAGAGCAACATGTGTCTCCAATCAAATGTGGACAAGGAAAAGGTTATATGCATTTAGGTGATCAAGAAGCAAATGTCCCTAACGCGTTTAAGAAAAATGTTGTGCCAAGGAAAACAAGGTCTCTCACTATAGCTGACAACATTGTTGAAGAACCAGTTGCAGTTGAACTTACAAAATCCATCAGTATTAAAGAACACCAACGTCATCAATGTGATATCATGACTCAGCTCACAATTGACCGACAAATTGATAAAGACGTTGAAGACACATATGTTGAGTGGGGACATAAACTTAAAGAACCTGAAGTCGAAGATACAACTGTTCAATCATCGTTAGACTTATGCAAAGGATCCAAGGCAAGCAGACTTGAGAGCATGAAGCAAATAAAGCAAGCAATCACAGCAGAAGGATCAAGTGATGCTCATAACAAATACTATGAGTTTGAAAACATTTCAGCAACAGATAGTGATGCAACACGAGGTTCTTCATGTTCAGATACTGATGAAGAAAAAGATGTTGAAACTGATGATTCTGATCCACAAGGAGATAATGATGCTGCATGATTTGAAGTGTTCACGTATAACAATTCAACATAACCACTCAAGTCTACATATCTCAGTCTGACGGTTACCTGCTCATCTTTAGAATACATTTAGAGTTTGCTTAATGAAACACTTGTACATGAATTTATGGATTTAATGAGTAACCCTGTGTATACTGATGCTCATACAACCTCAATGGTGGCTAACCTAGAGGGAAATTCTGAGGTAACAAGCTATATATCAGGTGTATCTGAAGCATCATTTGGTACACATGTAGATGTTTAAGCAACTCACCTTTTATTGCAGGAAATATTTTTGGACGAGGATGCTCATCATAACTCATCTCCACCAGCAATTACAACATCCTATCCTACAACAAAACCTCAACATAATTCACTTTAAGCAAAGGCAAAAAGACTCATGCAAAAGGCAAAGAAGAACATGAGGAAGACTAACTTCAAGAAGGCAGTTGCTCAAAAGTCTATGGAATTTGATCAGAAGTTAGAAGCTCTTACATCTATCAATGTCTCTGAAGTAATTGAAAAGGTTGTCCAAGCAAAAGTTCTAACAGAAATGAAGAAGCTTCTACCTACTTATGTCCTGAAAGCTATTGCAAACTATGTCAAGCCAAGACTCAACAACTCGGTGCATAAGGTCACGCAAAACAATCAAAACCGTTTATTAACCAAATCATCTACCTTCGCTGATGATCTCTTAGAAATAGATCTAATGCAAAAGCTGTTGAACATAATTTACTTGAACAAGTCAAATGAGACTCATACTACTTATCAAAAGCTTTATGATACCCTTTATGAATCTAACTGTATTGATCAGGCAGCAATTGATGCTCAAGGTACAGAGCCATCCTTTCATAAAAGGACTCACAATAATCAGGATCCTCCCAATGATTGTGAGGGGGAGAACAGGAAGAAAATAAGAAAGGATGCTGTTGAACCTTCTTCTAGATCATTAAGGAAAGACAAAACTCCTATGGTTCAAGCTCAAGAAGACACTCCTGCTGATCAACCCCAAGACCAAGAAGATGTTTATGTGCATAATCATCCTAATCTAGGATGGTTTACAAAGAAGTCAGGGTGAGCAAATGCTATGAGAAGTGTGGAAAACTAAAAGGGGGGGGGGGTTTGAATAGTTTACCGCTTTTTAATTTAATGTATCGTTTGTTTATAAAAACTTAGATTCGAATTTATGTGATCTCAATTTGTACACAATATGAACAATGCAACTAAGTAAATAAATGATAACAAAGATATAAAATGAATATGCAAGACAATAGATAAGAGTTAGAAGGATCAAACCACAACACAATGATTTATAGTGGTTCGGTAATGAAGTTCCTCTTCGTCCTACTCTACTCCCCGAGTACCCAACTCGAGAGTTCTCTTCACTATGTCAAAAAAATCCCTTTAGGCGGAGAAAACCGTACACAAGTAGCTTACACTAAATTTTGACACAAAGCCAAATGTCGAGTTCTAATCTTAGCTAGAAATAATCTACCACACACTTTGTATTTTGAGGCCTAAAATACTAACCGCACTATCAACACTTCACTTTACCTAAACACTAACACAATCACCCCGATCTATCTATTCTCACTATGATCACTACGATCTAACTATACTCTCTATGATCACCACTATCTAACTATTACACACAATTACACAAGATGTACAAATGATTTACAAGATATGATACAATCGTAACAATGTTACGAACTAAGCTATAACACTTCGTAACATGATGGTAGGAAGTATTCTTCTCTTTCACTTGAAGATTTATGCTTGAATCACTTGGAAACAAATGCTTTAGATTAAAAGATCAAAGGAATGAAAGAAATATGTAAACTGATTTAGAACAAAAAGAATATGTGTGCAAAAGGTGAAAAATCAGTTGGGAACAGTCTGCTATTTATAGGCAGAGCTAGGAGCGTTTTAGACCGGCCACCCCCTTAGCTACTATGCCAGCCCCCTTATCACTAAGTGGGCCTCCCGAAGCCAGACGCTCCTTTTTTGTCTTTTTCAGGGGAGGTGTTTCCTGGATCAAATATATCCGTTTCTAGGTGTAAAATTTGAATTCAAAACATTTATTTTGAATAAAATATTTCTTTTAAATGTAAAAATATTTTGTATAAGTTATAAAAATGTTTGTAACATTTTATAAAAAAATGTGAGGTGAAATAAAGATTTCTTTGATCATAAAATGCATTATGCATCTATTTATTCATACCTTTAAGTGGTTAAATTTTCGAAATGAAATTTTACGACTAATTACTTGTTTACGTTTAATTTTACATTGAGCGTTTTTACATTTTGTGATTATCAAAACGTAGAGAGGTCGAGAAATATTAATAACGTTTTTAGGCATTATTTCTATTAATAATCTCCCCCTTTTTGATGATTAAAAAATCTAAACTCATTAAATGAAAAATTATTTTTAAACAAGTATTTAGTGAGTTTTATTTTCATTTCTCCCCCCTTTTTGAAGAATGAAAAAGGCTTCGTCGATGAATACGTGTAAAATCAACAGAATAAACGCTCCCCTTTGATGTGTACTCCCTCTCGTTCGAGGGCACTAAGGAATCGAGCTATGGTAACTTTGCTACAAAAACAAGTTAGAAGAACAAGACAATGATTTCTAACATATAGCAAAGACAAAGGAAAAATAAGGAAAAATGTTGATAGTTCTTGTCAAGAGTCAAGGTATTATGTAAACCCAACCATCACAAGTATATATATATCAACTAGACTCAACTATATAGATAAGAGTCATTCAACCATCACAAGATAAGAAGCTATATAAAGACTAGCAAATGCATACCAAAAGAAAAACATAAGACTAAAGATTATTCATTAACCATAGAGATTGTGTAGAAAACATAATCATACAACATGCATTCAGCAAGTCTAAATATTATGCTTGAAGCATAATAATACATTCTACATAAATATAAACTACAAAGGTCCTAATTTGCCTAGATTACCATAGGATGCCATAGGAATTGCTTGCAAAAGGAGTGGGTTAGACTTTTATTTAAAAGCGAGAGAAGGTAAGCATGTAATATGCTTAGTTGGTTGTTGGTGGAGAGTTTGGAGCGGAGGTGGTGTTTGGAGGGTAGTCTCGTTGAACTTAAATTGGTGGTTGTAGGCGAGTAAGAAGAAATTCAATCCAATTGAGATCTTCACTCAAGGATAGGAATTGTTTTTAGGTAAAGGTCCAACAAGGACAATAACCAACATGATGTTCAACTTGATTTAAGTTGAGAGTGTGAGGCAAGTTTGGAGAATAAGGTGATGAAGGAATGGTACGTTATGAAAGGTGCATGGCTAGTAGCTTTGAGAAATCTTGGAGTTGATTGACCTCATCAACAAGCATTTCCCTACTAGGAGATGGATGTGGTAGAGGTAGAGTTTGGTTGTCACCTTATGGTGAGGGTGGAGATTGAGCATGAAGCACACTAGAAACATGTGAATTAATGAGTAAGTGAGGAAATAGAGGTTGGGTGAATTGAGTTTGATTAACACTTTGAGGTGGAATGAGAGCTTGGTCAACTCTAGTGACGCAAGGATCACCAAATGGAAGTGAATGAGGTTGTAGTGAATCTTGATTTGATTGAGTAGTAGGAGAGTTTTCTTGTAAGGGTTCATTGAAAAGAGATTGTGGTTTGGGTGTAGGTAAGTTAACATTAACCACATTGGTTGTGGTACAATAGTTCAACTTCTTTCTCCATACGGGTCTTACGGACATTTTGGCTACCTTTGAAGGTTTGGACAAGGGTTTTTGAGGAGAAGACATTAAAGAAGACAAGATGAATGTGATGATAATGGTGAGGATGAGGGATAATTTATACTAGGAGGATGAGGTAGTTAAGGATGGATAGACATTGTTAGAAAACAAAGCCAAGAAATGTTAGGGAGTTGTGGGAAATTATAGCTGGGTCTAGGTAAAAGAGGGTCAAAAAGCAGAGATAAACAGTAAAAATCATGTACAAGATGGCCAGCCCCTTTATCTATGTGGTCAGCCCTCTTATCACTAAGGGGGCCGCCCTTAAGAGCTAAAGGGGCCGCCACTTGGAAAGACCCAGGTTGCCCAGGTTTTTGTTTTCTTGCAGAAATTATTAAAAATGTTGATTATTTTGTGGCCATTTTGCAGCAAGTCCTAATCTCTATATCAATCAAGACTAGTTCACATAAACACTTAGCAAGCAAGAATATATAAGCATGCAAAGAAGAAAATAATTGTGAAAAGGTCTATAATGAAGTGCATATTAATCAGAATTGTTGGGCGAATCAAAACACCTTTTTGGGGGGTCTTGGTTGATCAAAGAATAATAGATGAGACATTAGTGTTCTAGTGAGAGAAAGTAAAGAGAAGGTGAGATGAACACTAAAGAGAAAATATTAGATTAGAAAGAGAAAGGAAAATTACAAATGAACATCCACCACCCCTCATGGAGAGCCATGAGGGGTATTTATACTAAAAGAAAACGCAAACTATTCCTAGTTTACATAAATGACCCTTGCGTGACACGCAGTGTCCAAGACTAGTCCGATTCACGTGTAAGACGCCAGCTTCACTAAAAAGTGAGGCTAACAATCTCCCTCCAAGATGGCGTCACATGTGAATTGGTTATAATGTTCCCTACAAGAAAATTAAAGAAAAATGATAAGAATGAAGTCCAGTATTCCTTTAGAATATCTTTGATGATCTACTTGAATACTCCAGCTTTATTTCTTCAGCTCGTAGACGAACATACTGCTGAAATCTTCAGCTCCCTCCCAAACAGACACCCTTAAGACTGATAAGAATTAATACACCGTTCTTGAGGGAGGGATGATATCATCAACATTGTCTCACTTAGGAAGCATTCCAGTTTTGTTTGAATTCAGCCCAAAGTACACATTTTATCTCCATTTTAAAGTCGAAACCGTAGCACCAAAATCAATTAAGACCCGAAAATGCACTTTTCTCCCTCCTTGAAAGACATGGCAAGACTTGCTACACCAAAGTCAACTAAGTCCTGAGTGTAAGAAATTTATCCCTTAATGTAGTCAAAATGGTAACATCAAAGTCAACCAAGTCCCGAATGTACCAAATTAAATTGTTTCACCAAAGTCAATTAAGTCCCGAGTGAAAGCAATTTATCCCGTTATGTATTCAAAACTGTAACATCAAAACGGTAACATAAAAAAATAACTAAATACCAGATGTACACATTTCTCCCTCTAGGATGATGACTTTTAGGAATCATCCTACTAATGTGTACATCGTATCTCAACTGGAACTGCGTACTTAGCTTCATAACATGTGATTGCATATGTAATACTCTGTGAGAAGATGTCGGTAATCTCTTTACAGATCTCTCTTGATCAACCCGATTTAAATCCCCTTATCTATTATGTAGGCTAATACTTGATAAACACTGATGGAGACAACCCGATGAAACGAACCCGAGAGTGAAGCAAAATCCCCGGCTTGTGACTTAATCTTGTACTATCCGCATGACAAAGAACGGTGCAGAGGCAAATCTCTAAGTACCATATACTCACCCAAAAGTATATAAAAAATACAACACCTCTTGAAAAACTCCTCAACTATGTGAGACACAGAGTACTACAATGTAACTCCTTAAAGTGATAGCTATAACCCGTGAGTACTACAATGTAACTCCTTACATCAAGTATAACTAGATACATCAAGTCTTCATCACAAACCGTATATGCCCGAACAAGTCATCTTCGTTGTAGAGAAAATCGAAGATGAAATAAGTAACATCGGACAAGAACTCCGTAATCATCTAAATTCAATACTAGCCATTATGAATGAAGGTGAATTTTGATAAGGATCATTTTTAGTGTAATGTATTGTGTTTGTTGTGTTGTTGTTCGTGATTTTTGATGGTTAATGGATATTGGCTCAAAAAAAATTACCATAAGCACGGCGGTCCAAGTAATAAAACCCGATTACTTTTATACACTACCTGACAAAAATTGTTTTAATACTCGGCTCAATCCAATAACACGAGCCCAAAAATAGATAAACTATGAACATATTTGGCCCACTAAATCATAACACAGATTCGGCCTAATATCATTCAAGATACTTGGCCCAAGATAGTAGAAAGATAACATTCGGCCTAGTTTTTCATCATAACCAAAAATCCAGCCCAACACCAACCATTACTTGGCCCACACATAACTCCCAATACCATATACAACTTATACGGCCCCATCATTTATTATACAAATTTAGTGTATATAATGCCCCAATCCCACATTATTAGGTCATTATCTCATACCTAAACTTATTCACAATCGCCTACCAAAGAAGCTTTGACCAAATCTCATCTATCAATATACAATTTCCATATCAAACTTCTCCCAACAAACCCCAAATTACCAATACGTAACCACACATCAATCTTCTTTCATTGTATCATTGTTTACTAAGGTTGAGACACAAACCGAGAACCCACCTCCCTTTTTAGATATGTTCGATAGAAGATGACGGCATCAAGATCAAAAAATGATCTCGGGTAGGTTTGCTTTGATTGTTTGTGTGTTAATCGAAACAAGGCATGATTATAACAAAATTGTTATCAATCATTCGTTATTTTCGTACAATGAATAAGGGTTATACCTTCACATTTCAATGATGATTGTGTTTAGTCTAAACAAAATTGATGACAAATAAACACGAATCAGAGATCATGGTTTAATTTGAATTGAGTTTGAGTCTTGATGATGGATGAGGATGATTAGTGTAACGATAGGATAGGTTAGAGAGTGTTGGCTTTGAGTCAGTCTTTCTTGTCCTTTTTTTGTTGATCTATGACTCAATGAGTTTGACCTGGGTCAACTCGGTAAATACCGAGTTGACTCAGTTTGGAGTTGGTGTTAAATTGGTTTCAACTGAAAATTAAGTAGTTCGGTTTCAACTAGATGGAAGGTTGTTCGGTTCACAATGTGAAACAAGTTGTTCGGTTTGCAAATGGAAAAGAAGTTGTTTAGTTCTAACTTGGAAACTAGTTGTTCGGTTAACAAATGAAACAAGTTGTTCGGTTGACAAATGAAACAAGTTGTTCGGTTTAGTAGTTTGATTCTGAAGTTCGGTTCTCAAATGAGAGCTATACTCCAAATCGTACTATCGTCCTTCCGTCTTGTTTTTTTTGAAAAAACACAAAAAAACTGTCCTAGAGGGAAGAAAATAGATCTGAGTTCCTTTGAGTTTTACAGGTTCATATTTTTCTTTTGATAATGCACATAAAAAGATGGGACACTAGAAAAAAGATGAGACCTTTGAAAATCATATGAACCGTGACTTTTATTGACTAAAAATAAGCCAAAACAGCTTAAAATAAAGCTGTTAATAAGCCAGATAGAATATAAGAAATGTATGTGACTGTTTTGACAAAAAAATGACCTGACCTTGTTAGACAAAAATAAGCTCGAATCAGCTCTAAAATAAGCTGATAATAAGCTGGAAATCATGAACACAAACACCACAAATACAAAACACAATACAAAACACCCCCGGTTAGCTCTTCTAGTTTAACCGAACAACTAGGTTTGTAGTTGAAACCGAACTACTCAAAAGCAATAAGAACCGATTTACCAATTTATCTAGATCAAACATTTCTAAGTCTTTTTTGGTTTTTCGATTTTGAGTGACGGTTAACTACATGACTTTTAACCTATACCGTTGTGATCGTGATTCATTTTCGATCATCGTGGTATATTTGGTTTTCACCGATGATAACTGTACCATCCCGCGAGCTCAAAAACACAATCGTTGCATTTTCATATCTTTTAAAAACGAAAGAGACATTCTTTTGGAGGGAAATTTGGTTCATTAATTAACAACTTTTGGCATTTGTCACATGCCATTAGTCCTTTGTTGCTTAATTACACTCAAAGTTGAAACTGATTTGCATCGTTGGTCCTTCTTTTACAAAATTCAGCCCTTAACCCTCCAAAGTGATCCTATATTACATTTTTAGTCCCTACAACTTCAATTAACTACCGTTAAACACTTTTATTGGATTTCGATTACACCGTTAGTCCTTATTTGTGTTTTAATCAACCGTTAATCATTTTAAGTTGAAAGTGTAGTAACCGTTCATCGTTTTAGCTAATTAATCGTTAACAAAAGCTCCAATACTTCAAAAACCACAACGAGTTCACCAACAACAGTTCTATTTTCACGGTTTCTTCTTGATTTTGTAAAATCCCGAGAAAGTTTCATTTTTTTTCTTTTCTCGGTTTAAATCATAGATCTGTAAAATCCCGTGAACGTTAATTGATTTCAATCCACAACAACAATCACTTTACCTACTTAAGATCCTTGCATATCATTTCACATCACTTTTGCAATGTCGACTCAACAAGACATGAATGCTATTAGAGCACAACGACCTGCAAACACACATGTTCCTTTGGCATTAATGACAAACACTCAGATACCATTTCACCCAGATCACTCATTACATATTACCTACGTACAACATCCACAACCCAACAACAACTTTTTCCAACAACCTTCA
>BQNB010016043.1:0-72228 GCA_026074375.1 Tanacetum coccineum
AAAAATATCCTCAAAACCATATTCGGTTCCTTTTGTTTTCTCACCACCGAACTCAACAAACCTTTTGGTTTTCTCATACTTTATTATTTTTTCCTAGCTAGACAAGTAAAAGTCAACATAAGTTGTTTGCTTTGGTGGGCTATAGTTCGACTGATAGGATAAATCAAAACAGGTGGTTTTGGTTTGTTTTATTTTGACACTAGTATTGTTCGGATAATAAGGTTTTTATAGAAACCTTAATTCGGTGGTTCCTAATTCGGTTCGTGGTATTCGGTTATTAATTCAAGAGGTGACTTGGTAATCGGGTTATAATACTAGGTATTGGATTCGTGAAGTTAAGCCTAGCATAGCTTAATACATTCGGTTGACGTGATTGTGTGAGCAACCGTAGAGGCAATTTACGTTAATTGCTTTACTCGTTTTCTTGATCATAATTATCAAAAGGTACGCGTTTCTATTTACCTTTTATTTTGTGTTAACCATATGCTATTACTAGGTCCTATCCGCTGCGTACTCGTGGCTAAACTAGTTACCTAGGTATTTAAATCCCAACAGTGGCATCACGAGCCACCTCGTTTTAGCTTTATGTGTTACACGCTTTGTTTTAATATATGCCTAGTTTACATGCCTATAATTAAAACATAGTCTATGATCTGCTGCGTTTGATATTTTATTTATGTTTTACTAGAAAAATATGACAACAATATTTAGATTCTTGCCATAAGATAAATAAAATAAGTAGATATTGATCCTGAAAACTATTAAAGGTTAATATAGGTTAAAAGGAAAATTAAGATTGTTAATTTAGCTTGAATGATCCCTTTTAATTAATTGCCTATTCCGGCTATAAGACCCACTCAATCACAATATGTGGTGAATGGGGCGATCTAGGCACTTTAGCAGAAAACCTAGTGAGGGTCTTATGGTTCTCCATTTGGGGAAGACTCGCGAGAGAACTCGGATTTTACATGTTTGATGTATGCTTAATGTCATCTTTTGATTATGAATCTTAGTATGCATGATTATTAAATGTCTAAATTGTTTACACGCCAAATTAGATATGCCATATGACTAAAAGATGATGTTAATGTAGTCTATTAATTTTACACGCAAAATGCATGCTCATAGTGACCAACCATTTGTTTCGTGGAAAACTGTTTTTGTAAAAATTAATAAGACTAAACTACTGAAACTTGTTTTTCATGAATTAAAAACTGGACGCTATGGACTCATGGGAAGTACGGCTCATCCACTAGAACAGACTACAAGAGAAGTTTAAGGCGGGTTGTTTTTACGTAATTCCCTAAAGAAATAAGGTTTTTAATACGCTTCGCGCTGACCTTTTTCTCCGCTTCTTTGCGAGTTCGATTGGAGTTACCGTGAACCATGGAATGTCACTACAGTGTCATTATTAAAAGTTTTTAAATTAGTGTTACAAAGTTGTTTACATGCTTCTTTGTACACGTTTTGACACATTTATGTGAATACCCCTAGAAAATTTTAAGTCTATGCCACCCAATCGTAGAACACGTGCACTTGGTTTGAGTCTCTTTGTCAGACCCTGGACCCATACCAACCCATGGTGAATTTCGCCTACTGGTCAGACCTTTGACGAATTTCACACGTTCTCGTTTGTCAGGACTAATTCGAGGTCTCTTTGTCAGACCTGACCCGAGCCTAATATGATACAAACATGCTCTTAACATTTCACATGCAGACTAATGTTTTTGACTATATCTAAATCTAAGAGTTGCATTAAATTGCAATTAACGCTCGACGCTTACCTTTTGCCCCACTTGTTTACATCCTGGTCAGACCTTGGGTAATAAGTGGGACTGCAAGTTGGATCTTAATCTTAATTAGTAAATTAATTGGGTAGTTATCGAAAATACTATTAAGGATTTAATTATCGAAAATACTAATTGTTTGAACTTTTTATTGTAGATGACTACCTCAGTCGGAAATAATTCGGTATTCAGGAGTTTCTTCGAGAAACAAAAACTCACTGGACCCAACTTCATTGATTGGTACAGACACTACTTGGTATTTCAACTGAAGACAAGGAAAATTACCTTGAGCATCCTATTCCTGCTGCACCAGTTGCACAACCTGGACAGCAAGTTCCTCCTGAGGCTATTGCAGCTCATGCTGCATGGGTTAAAGGGCAAAAGGAAGTTGATGTGCTCATGTTATTGACCATGGACCTAGATATCCAACGAAATCTAGCTCATCTTGGTGCTTATGACATGCTCCAGGAACTAAAAGCTATGTTTTCTAAACAAGCTGAACAGGAACTTCTGCAGACTGTGAGAGAATTTCACACTTGCAAGCAGGAGGAAGGTCAATCTGTTAGCTCACATGTTCTAAAGATGAAGGGCTACATTGACAACTTGGAGCGACTCGGTCAACCAGTTGGTCAAAACCTTGCAGTGAGTCTTATCTTAGTCTCTCTGAATAAGGATTTTGCCAGCTTCGTGCAGAATTTTAATATGCACGGCATGGGGAAGACCGTGAATGAACTACATGCCATGCTTAAGCTGCATGAAGAAACGCTGCCAAAGAAAGATGCTAATCCTGCACTTCATGCAATACGAGCAGGAAGGGTTCAGAAAAACCAGAAAAATAAACCGCACAAAGCTGCTAAGAGGGGTCATGGTAAAGGTAAAGGCAAGATGGGTTATGCACCTAACAATGCACCATTTGCTCCTAAACCTAAGACTCCTCCACCACCTAAGAAGGATAACCCAGCAAAGGACGCCATTTGCCACCAATGTGGTGAAGTTGGGCACTGGAGAAGGAACTGTCCCGTGTATCTCGCCGAGTTGATGAAAAAGAAGAAGCTATCTCAGGAAGCTAGCACTTCAGGTATTTTCACCATAGAACTCTATTCTTTCCCTAGTAAATCTTGGATTTATGACACTGGTTGTGGTACTCATATTTGTATTACTACTCAGGGACTACGGGGAAGTAAGAAGCTGAAACCAGGTGCTTTGAGTCTGTACGTGGGCGATGGTCATCGTGCAGCCGTTGAAGCAATTGGAACTTATCATTTAGAGCTCCCTAGTGGATTAGTTATTGTTTTGAACAATTGTCATTATGCTCCCTCTATTACTAGAGGTGTTATTTCAGTTTCGCGTTTGTTTGACGATGGATTTATTCTAGTTTGATGATATCATTTTATTTCAGCTTTCAAAGAATAATCTAGTTTAATTTAAGTCTGTCCCCACAGGGATGGTATTTTTGAAATTTATATGTCTTGTCTAATACAAACGATAGTTCTATGTATGCAATTACCAATAAAAGAGCCAAAATTAATTTAGACTCTTCTCTCTTGTGGCACTGTCGTCTTGGACACATTAGCAAGAAACAGATTGAAAAGTTGCAACATGATGGACTTCTCAATTCTATTGATATTGAGTCATTAGGGAAGTGTGTTTCATGCTTGTCTGGTAAGATGGCAAGAAAACCATATTCACATCAAGTGGAAAGGGCTAAAGATCTATTTGGACTAATACACACCGATGTATGTGGCCCATTTAGAATTGTGTCAAGACAAGGAGCCAGCTCCTTCATCACTTTTGCTGACGACTTCAGTCGTTATGGTTATGTTTACTTGCTGAAACATAAACATGAAGTGTTTGAAACCTTTAAGGTATTTTAAAAGGAAGTAGAAAACCAACTCGGGAAGACCATTAAGTCACTACGTTCTGATCGTGGAGGTGAATATATGAGTCAAGAGTTTTTGGATCATCTAAAAGAGCATGGGATTATTGCCCATCGCACTCCTCCCTACACGCCTCAAAATAATGGAGTGTTAGAGAGGAAAAATCAAACACTGCTAGACATGGTTCGATCCATGATGAGTCAAACTACTCTACCAAAGTCCTTTTAGGATTATGCCCTTGAGACTGTTGCACGCATTCTCAACATGGTTCCAACTAAGAAGGTTGATAAGATACCATATGAAATATGGCATGGGAAAGTCCCTTATCTGTCTTACTTAAAAGTCTGGGGTTGTGAGGCATTTGTTTAAGCATGAAACACTTACTCAAACCCTGACAAACTTAATCCTAGATCTTTTAAGTGTATCTTCATAGGATACCCAAAGAAAACAATGGGATATTCTTCTACCAGCCACTAGAACAAGTATTTGTTGCTCGAATGCAGAGTTCTTGAGTCTAAGCACTTGGTCTAACAGCAAGTGGGAGTGTGGAAGATCTAAACTAATTCAAGAAGAAGATACAAATCCTCTGTAAACTCTAGCTAAATCATGAAGAGGAGATCAGAAATTGGATTAGACCTCAAAGTGATATCAATCCCATTCGTAGGTCTACAAGGACACGCTGTCCCACAAATCGATTGTGTTTATACATCGCGGCTGAGGAACATAAGTTAGGGGATCTTGGTGAACCCGCTAACTATAAAGCTGCATTGCTGGATCCTGAATCCAAGAAATGGCTTGATGCCGATAATATGGACATGCAACCTTGAAAACAATTATGTATGAATCTTAGTTGAGCTCTCCCATGCTAAAACCCGTTGGTAGCAAGTGGCTCTTCAAGAAAAAGACTGACATGGATGGTGCAGTATACATCTTTAAAGCTCGTCTTGTAGCAAAGGGCTTCACTCAAACCTACGGGGTTGATTATGAAGAAACCTTTTCTCCTGTTGCAGACATTAGAGCTATAAGGATTCTCATAGCTATAGCCGCGTACTATGACTATGAGATATGGCAAATGGATGTCAAAACCGCCTTCCTCAATGGACATCTTTCCGAAGAAGTCTATATGGAGCAACCTGAGGGTTTTGTGAACACAAGAATAAAAATCCTAACATGAATCGCAAGCACAAGCATTCATTTATGGACTTAAGCAAGCATCTAGGCAATAAATAAGCGATTTGATGATGAAATCCATAAATCGGATTCACTCAAATCCTGATAGAGCATGTGTATACTAAAAGCTAGTGGGAGTTATGTCGCTATCCTAATTCTATATGTCGATGACATATTGCTCATGGGAAACAATATTCCAATGTTACAAGATGTAAAATCCTATCTTGGAAGAAGTTTTGCTATGAAAGATTTAGGGGAAGCTGCATATATTCTTGGAATCAAGATCTACCGTGATAGGTCAAAGCGGTTAATTGGTTTATGTCAAAGTGCTTACATTGAGAAAATCTTGAAAAGATTTTATATGGAAAATTCCAAACGTGGAACGATCCCAATGCAAGAAAAGCTTAAATTGAGTAAGTCACAAGGTGCTTCAACACCTGCTGAGAAACAGCGCATGCAAAATATTCCATACGCTTCGGCTGTAGGATCTATTATGTATGCTGTGAGATGTACTCGTCCTGATGTTGCGTTCGCACAGAACATGACAAGCCGATTTCAACAGAAAAAAAAAAAAAAAAAAAAAAAAAAAAAAAATTTAAAAAAAATAAAAAAAAAAAAAAGAAAAAAAAGAAAAAAAAAAAAAAAGAATCCGGGTGAAGAAACACTGGACTGCTGTTTAAAAAATTTGTTAAGTATCTTCGCAATACTGAGGAAATGTTATGGTATATGCAGGTAATATGGAACGCGAGCTCATAGTTTCTTGCTACACTGATGCTGGATATCTGACGGATGCTGACAACCTAAAGTCGCAGACTGGATATGTGTTCATTCTAAATAGAGGTGCTGTTGACTGGAAAAGTACAAAACAAAGTATTTTTGCAACCTCATCTATAGATGCTGAATATATCATTGTTTTTTATGCATCGAAGGAGGCTGTAGGGATTTGTAAATTCATTTCTGGGCTTGGCATTGTTCCCTCAATTGAAGAACCCATAAGTATGTATTGTGATAATACTGGAGCCATAGCAATAGCGAAAGATGATGGAGTCACTAAAGGTGTAAGACATTTTAGCGCAAAAGTTCACTAACATATGTCAAGACCATAAAATGGGCGACGTGAAGATAGCTAAAGTTCACACATATGACAACTTAGATGATCCTTTTACGAAGGCTTTAGCATTTCCTAAGCATTCTGAATTAACTAGGAATATGGTATCCCAGCTAGGAGTTTCATAAACCTTGTTGGATTAGTATTTGATATATAGAATTGTAAGACATTTTTAATTTCTGATGAATAAAGATACTTGGGATTTGTTTTCATTCATATAACAACTGTTATTCTATATTTGCATGTTTAATCCATGAATGATTTATCATTCTAAATATGTCCATTGTCGGTTAACAATATGAGAATATTGTTATGTAAGGCAAATGTGAGTGTTGGTTATATTCTGTGAATATATGGATTTGTTCCCACCAAACTCATATGTATTCACAAGGGATGCATATTGGATACCCCAACCTTCGATCATTTACTTTTGGATCCATGTCATGAGTAAAATGTCGAAAATGGTTGATAAAAATTATCCTTAGACTTGAGATGCAAGCAAGTTCTGTATGGTGAAGATATCACTTGTGATTATAGGCCAACGTTGTCCGTGGAGACAAGGTAGTAATAAAAAGCTATGTTTTCAGAGTGTATGTGAAGCAGCATCCACAACACTTTGTTCCTCCACTTGATATGTGCAGAATGATACCATTGGGCCCTTCTCCAGATTTAATCAGATAAATGAATGGCCGTTCCCAAAGGGTAATGCAAAGATGATTCTTGATTACATTTGTTATATTTTAAATAATTCTATAACGAGGAAACATAATGTTTAAACTATATGGAATGACTTAGGGATCCATATCCATGGTTTAAACGGTTTCTGTAACAAATGGATTGATTAAAAAGAAAGAAATTTATAACCATTAAATAGCAGAGATGATTTTTGAAACTCTTATCTCATAATATTCCTAATGAAAAAATAATTGTGTGGGTTGCTAGACTTTGCCAATTATAGGTATGAGTGTTAGGTGCTACTCCAACTCCCAAGTGGGAGCTGTTGGATTATGGTAGTCGAATAGCACGAGTACATTACGAATATGTGAGCCTATTGGGTGCACACACGTTAATACACGAAGAACTCGTTTTATACTTCACGACATATACCGAAGGGGGGAGGAAAAAGAAAAAAGAAAAGAGGAAGGGGGAGGGGGGGAAAAGAGGGGGGGGGGTGGAAAAAAAAAAAAAAGGGGGAGCAAAGGGGGGGGAAAAAAAAAAAGACTAAACCGAACTTAATCTAAATCACAAGGGTGCCACTGGTTGGTCAAACTCCTGATATGCCTAATAGATTATCATTCGGTGAACTTGGAGTAGGATAAGGATTTGTAGGCTTACTTGATGGACAAGAATTGGGTCATGCATGTGCCTATAAATACATACATGACGCCACATTCTGTGAACATTTCAAGATACCTAAAAACCTTTATAACTTTGTTAATATTCGGTTTTCCTTGCCCTTTTACTTCCCGAAATCGCCTGGCCCTTCTCTAAGGTTGTCGAGGGTTTCGGATCTCCTTGTTCTAATCGATTATACCTAAAGCCCTTAATATTTTCGGTTATAGCTCATCTCCTAGCTCGACGTGTTAACAAAGATCGTGGTTTGAAGTTTAAAACCCCAACTAGGGTTCGGTGTTTTGGTTTTCAGTTCCAAACATTCCTCGGCAACTAGGGTTTTCATATAAACCTAATTTCTTAAGTGGTTTTCGGTTAACTAGGGTTTTCATATAAACCATAATTCGGTACTACTTGATTTTGATTACAACATCAAGGGTTTGTTTGGTAATCGTTTTGACACAAGGGTGTTTGGTTGTGAAGTTAAGTCTAGACAACTTAACGGGTTCGGTTGACGTGATTGTGTGAGCAACCGTAGAGGCGATTGTTTTAATCGCTTAATTTGTTTTCTTGATCAATTTTCTGAGAGGTACGTTTTCTATTTACTTTTCAGTTACGTGTGAATCATATGCTATTACTAGATCCAATCCGCTGCGTACTCGTAGTAACTTGATTACATAGATGTTAAATTCCAACAGCAGCTGCTCCTCACATGCTCATTAATGGCTACAAGAACGTTCTTGCTCTTGCTGTTGGGGCTGGTTACTCTTTCCCATTGGCAGATAGGGTGAAGGAATACCTTGAGGTATTTCGACTTTTTATGGCTAAGGAATCCTAATAAATGTTCGGATACCTTTTTTGATATAATTTTATGAACTTTTCTTGAGTAACACGTCAATATCCATTGCAGGATCCCACCAGGTTTGTTGTTGCTGCTCCTGGTGCTGCCGCAAGTGGCGCTGCTTCGACTGTTGCTGAAGCTGCCCCAGCTGAAGAGAAAAACGAAGAGCCTGCTGATGAATCTGACGATGACCTAGGTTTTAACTTGTTTGATTGAGCTGCTAGTGAGCTATGATTATGCAGATTGAGCTTTTGAGAAGCTTTATTATCATTTTGCTGAATTTTATTGAATGTTTTTGCTATTAACTTGGTTTGTTACTTGTATAAATCTTTTGATCATGCTTTAGTTTTTTGGTTATCTCATCATTTTAGGATTAATATTATGTGTTTATGGTTTATGGTGGTTCCATACTTTTGTTATCATTGTGTCCGGTGGTCAATAAGCCTGTTTTGGGCTGTCTATCTATTCCCGATCTTTCTGAATCTTATTTGTTATCATATGGTGAATAGTTATAGGTATAGTTACCGATAGATGGGGATGGTATCTATTCATGTTGTGGCTAACTAATTCATGCTTGGTATGGTTTCAAAGCAAGTTAAAATATCACATTTTCGGATTTTTGGTAATAGGGTCGTTACAAACTTATAGCATCTTGAATACAGAGATTTGATCTTCTATCTGTGTTGGTTAAATGTGGTTTATCGTAAAGATTGTAAATACTGCACGTAAATGTGATATCTCAGGTCACTTGGTAAATGGTGCTGTGTCTTGCAAGCTATTCACGGCTAACACGTCATATCACCTGCATAACGTATTGGAATCTTGATAACAATTTCACTAGTGACGTTACATAATCGATCAATCACATAAGATGTAACGTCTAGTTGCTCCATGCTAAATATAATCAAGCATCGAGACATGAAACGGCCCCACAATTCACCGAGGAAATATGTTTTACACACTTGGAAACTACTAAACGTTACTCGGTTTGTCCCCCTTTACTTGGCTTGTGGCAAGGGGTGTTTGGTTTTTTTGGAGCTGTTAAAGATAATGATGGTGATAGATCTTTAGACAAAGATCATGCATGGCATGCTCATGTTTGTTTGGAACACTATCAAAATAATTTGAACTTTATTTTCTACATGGCCCAAGGGTCAAAGGTGCTTCCTTGTGCATTTTAAATTTCTCTTCATTTTGGTTTATGTCATCTACATTACCCAAATAGTTACAGGCTTGATTGGTGGCTTTTTAAAGGATGGTTTCTTGTCTAGTAGTATATGATCAATAAGTTCCAGAAGCTTGACTGACCAAATCAATATCAAAAGTGTGACAATTTGATAATAACCATACGATTTGAGAGAAATTTGACTAAAGTGTAAAAGGCTAATCAATAATCGATATATTAATTGTAAGCAGCTCTCATATATTAATTGTAAGCAGCTCTCATATGAATCAAAAGTTATATGCAAATTTACAAGTAGTACGATAGATTTTGAGTATGCAAATTTTGTATTAAGTCATGGTTAAATAAAAGAGACTATGTAGTGTTTGATAATAACTTAAAGAGTTTCATCTATAAGAGCTGGGAGAATGGTTGCATTTTTCACTTGCGTCAACGAACGGCGCGAGCCGAACGAACGGTGCACGACTCCGGTGCTCGCGTCGTTCGGTCTCGCGCCGTTCTTACCAGCCCACGCCATTCTATATTTTTTTTTAATTTTCTTTTTTAAAAAACTAGCCGTTTATGGCTGTTGGAGGAGCGCATTTTTGAATTTGTATACCTCAAAAAATCTCATTTTTACCCTTTAAAAATCTTATAAATACCTCCTTATTATTTCATATTTCACACACACTTCCAATATATATTCTACTTCAATAATATCCAATTTTCTTTCACCTATGGATCCCAATAATCACGACGATTACGACACATACGATCATTATGATGTTTATTTTCAAAGTGACTATGATCGATTTACGCAGGATTATGAGGCGTATGAACATTTTGTAGCTTTGTGTGAGCAAGAGGTCGGGGGTTCGAGCTCGGCTCCAAAGAGGAGGAGGACATACATACCTCGTGAACGAGAATCTGCGGAACAACGGCTACTCGAAGACTATTTTGGCAACGATGAATTTGAACCTAAATATCCGGAAGAAAAATTTAGGCGAAGGTATCGTATGAGCTCTACACTTTTTAATAAAATAGTCAACAATATCTTAAGTTATGATGTTGAGCCTATTCCCGAGTACTTTACTTATTTTAAACCACGTTACGATGCGACCGGTCGTTTAAGTATTGGTCCTATTTTGAAGTGCACATCCGCCATACGCCAACTGGCGTACGGCACTGCACCTGATGCATTTGATGAGTATTTGCAAATTGCTGAACGTACTTCACGAGAATGTTTAGATAACTTTACTAAATGCATACATGTTTTATACGTTGAAAAGTTTTTAAGGAAACCCACTGCAGCGGATATCGAAAAAACATATCAATTGCACGAACAAAAACATGGACTCCCGGGAATGCTCGGGAGTATTGATTGTATGCATTGGGATTGGAGAAACTGCCCAAAGGCATTACATGGGCAGTTTAAAAGAAGGGATCATAAATACCCAACTATTATGTTAGAAGCTGTGGCGGATCAAAGATTGTGGATTTGGCATGCATATTTTGGGGTTCCAGGGGCGAATAATGATCTAAATGTGTTATATGGTTCCCCACTATTTGATGATGAACTTGCTGATACAGCTCCGGAATGTCCATTTGTAGTAAACGGACATACATATAGGAAATGTTACTATTTAGCCGACGGTATTTATCCAGCATGGTCTACGTTTGTCAAAACGTTTCCTGTTGCAAGGGATGAAAAATCCTTGAAGTTTAAAAGAGTTCAAGAAGCTGCAAGGAAAGATATTGAACGAGCTTTCGGAGTCCTACAAGGTCGTTGGGGAATTATACGACAACCCGCTCGTCCTTACCAAATCAACACGCTGAAAAGAATCATGTATTGTTGTATAATGTTACATAACATGATATTGGACGACGAAGGATTTGAAGTGAATATGAGAGATTTGTTCGTTAATCCAGCGCCGAATATTCAACGAGATTGGGTCGAAAGATGCGATTTACATATTAGGAAGTCAAAAGAACTTCGAGATAGAAAAACGCACATCGATCTTCGACAGGACCTTGTGGAGCATTTATCGAATAATCATTAGTTTGTAATTTTAATTTTATGTAATGTTTTATCTTATGTAATGTTTTATTTCTATGTAATTTAATGTAATGTTTTTTATTTTAATGAATTAAATTTTAGTTATATTGGGTATTTTTTTTAATTAAGTAAATTAAAAAAAATAGCCCAACGGCATCAGAAAAGTGGTGCCAACGGATGCCCCAGCAAATGTGATGCCATTCGATTTCTGGTGCCGTTCAGCATTTTGCTGACGTGGCATCACTTTTTGAGAACGGCACGAGCCGAACAGCTCTACCGTTCCCACCGATCTAAACTCTTAAGCTCCTCAAGGTGTAGCAACTCAATATCCATAGGGAACCTCAAGTGCCTTTCCACAATTTTAGAACAATATACCCAAACAAGGTGTTTTTTTTAACCCGCGCTTCGCTGCGGAGCGCGGGTTTTTTTAAAGAAGCATAAAAACTGGAAGAGTGTATAAAGACAAAAGCAAAGATAACGGTAACAGTTAGTACACGCGGTTGCGGCATGTACAGAATGAACCATTTACGTAATTTTTCATAAAAATGCTTACAACCTTAAAAATAAATTGCATCATTTTAGCAACACAAATTTCATAACACAAATGGAGGTTGAGAGTGTAAAAATACTTTATCTGGTCTTTCTAGTCCTGTGTGTTTCCAAGCTTCCATTTTCCCTTGCAACCTGATCACCGAAATGTTCACAGTAAATAGTGAGTTGAGAAGAATGGTTTTACATATAAAAATGCCAAGTATCTCAAGTTTTAAAATACCTAAAGGATAGGGAAGGAAAGTATTGCTTACCTGATATCCATCAAAATCGCAATAAAATGGGCAAACGCAATCCCTGACGTTTGTGTTATCACTATAAGCTCCCCTATAAGTATCAGCAAATTCAAAAACTCTTGAAGCTGTTCTAAGGAGTGTATCTGAGTATCCAGGATTGGTTCGTGCAGTGTCCATGTCTTCAGGTCTTTTTCAACAGTTATGGTCATTGATCGGATCACCAACCTACAAAAATTAGAACAAAAATACTATATATGAAGGTGTTTTATGTAAAAGATCATTATCAAATATTATTAAGCCAAATATTAAAATTGTAATTATAACCATTTCTATACTTACGTTCTAGCATATGAAGACACCATTCAATCAAGAATTTTTACATTATTTAGAACAAAATGTTGGTTACTACGATTATAAGGGGCCATTTTTCATTTAAAAATTTGGACATGTCTTTTTAGGTACATATCTGTTGGAGATATATATTCTCTCTACACAAACTTGTCACAACGGGTGTGTGATGTATAGAAAAAAACAGTAAGAAACATCAGGTATATAACATTAAGCAGTCTCTAACCTGTTTGGAAATAAATGGCAGAATCTATTAGGCGGTAAGTGAGCTTCCAAATCGTAGTGCCATTTTCGCTACTCTTGCCTAATTCAGACGAAACATTGGATTAATGAAGACAATAAAGCTCTTTAACTAAAATACAAAAATATTCCTAGCCATCGTAGTTTTTAAGTAGAACATAATCCGTTGATCAAAGTTTCTATCCTTAAACTCCCAACAATTTCTTATATGTGCAATGAAAGTTGACAAAACAAATATACTACCTAAGGCGCTTAATCTGTCATGATATTTGGAAACATTTTTATGAAGGTAGCACGGAAGCATACCTAAAGAAAATCGAAAAATTATCAAGTGAATACCACATGTGCTTCCTATCCAACTTTTCTGGTGCAAACTGCGCGTCCAGAAGTAGTTGATGATCATGCACCTCTATGCCCGTGAAATTGGATAAAGGCCATGACATCTTATTATGATATAAGTACATTTGAACTCAACGTATTCATAACATGAGTAATCACACTGGTGTAGATCCTAGAAGCTGTTGGTTCTGACCTTCGTTTCAAAACTCGGCTGAAAAACATTAAGAAGTTGTAAAATTCAGTTAAAAACACAAAACCGAACATATTATAGGAAACTGCTAAAATAAATATTCATTAAGCAATTCCCAACAACTTCTTCAAGTTAACAATACCTTCCTGTAATTGCAATAGTTTCCTGAGAGTCACAAAGAGTGTTTTTTCCGCTTGGTTTAGCCATTGCTCTGCTTAGTGCATCATCAGTTGTAGTCACATCAATTGCAGTCGCATATTTGTAAATGAGTCGCAACACACCGCATAGCAGCCCCAAAACCAACAATGTTATGCTGATAACTACTTGTTTCTGTTTCAACAAATGTAAATGCATCATTAATTCCGACAAAAAACTTTATGCAAATATAAAGTTTTAATTGCCCAAATCAACCCATTAATAAGTAAATGCATCAAAACAGTATTACATCATATATCACACCTGAGTAGGATAGTCTAATAATGCAATAAGCAAATACAATGAGTAGCTTATGGGCTTATGGTGATGAAAGATAACCTCGGGTCCCAGAATTATCTAAATAGTAAGGGGGTGTTTGTTTCGGCTTATATAGACGGCTTACGGCTTATTTGGTTTTGGGCTTATGTTTTATATGTCCACTTTTTGTGGCTAATTTTGAAACTTCTCGGCTTATATAAGTTGATTATGACACAATGAATTTATATAAGCCGAAAAATTTCAATATAAGCCACAGAAAGTGAGCTTATAAAGTATAAGCCTAAACTCAATTAAGCTATAAGCCTACTATAGAATCCGAAACAAACACCCCCTAAAATGGGCTCATTTGTGCTAATAAGCTACGACAAATGGCTGTTAGAAAAAAAAATTAAATCGATATGTCACACGCTGCTCATCCCAATATTTGTATACCCATCTGACTTGTTCAAGTTTACAGCAACCCTGCAACATATTTTGTAGTTTCTAAACTGTCAGGTTTGGAAAATCCAGCTTGAACATTGACACGTATTACAAAATTAGTTGACATAAAATAAATTGAAAATAAAGGATGGGAGAGCTAATGATTTGTGTTATGATGAATTCATAGAGGCAGTAGAGGAGTTTTCTTTTTAGGTTTATATTTATGGTCATAACATAAATCGTAAAAAGGATTGAGTACCATACTGCCTTGATATCCACACAAAATTTCATTACATTAGTGGTAATAAGTATTGATGAAAGGACGTTTGAAAAGTGTAATTTAAGATGCAATCTTCTCCATTAACATACATTAACTTTTGGCAAGCTAATTACCCGATTGCAAAAGGGCATTTTAAACTGGCTTTTTCAGAACCGAGTTCGTGTTTAAGAAAACACATATAATCGTTTCTTTCAACGAATATTTAGAAATTATTTTGATATGATTAATTAGGACTGCTCATAGTTATTTTAATGTGTATTTTGCATTAAATTTAAGAGTTTAATATACCTGTGAGTATAGCAGTTGCAACATCTGCTCTTGGTTCGTTGTATGTTGCGAAGTTGAAATAGTGTTCAGGGTTGTCCAAAGTTCACTACCAATTTCGTGTTTCTTGACAGCTGAATCGATGAATTCTGTATACGTTGTTAATCTTCAGCAACCGTTCAAAATATTGAGTGTCTCTAGCATCGTTGTTAGCTTGTATGTCGTTACCCTCAGTTGATTATGAAATAGCAATTTTATTTTAGGTATCTTGAAAATGTGAAAGTGTTGTTGCACATGTTGCTTACATATACCTCTTTATCAAGTAGCATACAGCAAAAGGTTGTTGTTGAACCCATTTGTGATATAGTCTTACCTTTATTACTTGGTTACTCTGCGTACACTTCAGTTGGTCAATACTAACTGGTCTCGGTTGCGATACCATCATCATTCCAGTGTCTTTGGATGTCATGCTTTGCATTCCTCCGATTGCATATTATATCTACCAATCTCATTTCTTTCAGATTCTTATCGTTGTTTCTTCATTGTTGTAACTGCAAGTATAAACCAATTAGTATAGCTAAAACAAACAACTGATCTGCGACTTGAACCATATAAACTGATCAGCATACGTAACCATTTCATCTAGGATACTATACATCTTTCACAGATTTCCAAAAACTAAATATGCAAAGTATCATAACGTACGTGTTTTTCTTTTTAGCGGGGAGCTGTTATATGTACATGTTATATGTACCTGGTGCAGGTCTGAGAATTTATCCATTATCGCGATCCGGTCGTTCACAGTTACAACGTCAAGATTCTGTTTGACCGTTATGAACATCAAATTCTAATAGTAAAAAAACAAAATAAAACAAAAACTGGTAAAACAAAATGAATTTAAACCTGATGTACGGAGCCCAATTCTGCCGGACAGCTCTTGAGCTTGAATGTAGCTTATGTGTCTATTTTTTTAAACCAAAACCCACATGCACCTAGCTGTTTGGGCCGCTGGTTTGCTTTAAGTATGTTGTAATCTTTTGCTTGCTATATTTATCTTCTACCTGCTCATGGCTCCATATTGTACCTGTTCATAGGAAAGAAATTGATAATCGCTTCATTTCTTATCTCGACATCAGTAGCTACTTACTGTTTGGCATTCATTCACTTCACGCTTTTAATTTCTCAGTTATCTAAGAAAGTACTATTGCTCTGCAATCTCACAATAATTGATATAAACAACTGAAAAACATAACATGAGAACAAATATTTTTTCACTTAGTGCAAAAAACACCTAGCTGTCCATTCGGCAAAAGCTTCCTCGACTTCAAAAAACTCAGAAAAAAAAGACTTCACTATTTTTCAAAGTTGTTTAAGGGTAGATCCCTATTGAACGTGCCAGACTCCTTAGAGATAGCTTGACATGTAACTACTTCAATTAACGAAAAACAGAAAAAAGGACTTCACTAAACATTTGTACATTTATACAATGAATCTGACATATTGGATAACTTCCAGCCCATTGAACTAATTCCACACATTTTTGTATAGTGAATTCATTTAGCTTGACCCAATTATCAATAATGCATTAGCTAAGACGGAATCGATATAACAGTTTGAATCCTTAACAGGTTAGTTTAGGAGTATAGGAAACAATCGCACACTCTAAACAGTTACCACACATGGTTGACTTCTATTTTATGGAAACCTAAGGTAACTTTTAATACATGTGTATGTAGTCATCATGTATGTAAGTTATATTATAATTGGTGATCAAATCAAGGGTGCAACCTGTTGTATGCAATTAATGGTTTATTTGCTTTATGTCACCCGTGTGATCACTTTCTATTTTCAATTTTTTGCGAATGTTTGTGTAACTATTTCGTTTGGCTATCATTTATACATCATCTGTCAGCAGAATTAAGGAACCGTAAATGTACCTCTGCTTGTTTTTTCTAGCAGCAAAATGCATTCCAGTAAAACCGGACTCGTCAAGCAACCTCATAATGGCAGCATCAGCCTGCGGTTTTTTAGATCACGCCAAACACGTGCGCTTTTCACCTGTGTTAACTGATCTTTGTTGTCCAAGTTCTTGCAAAACTCTGTCAAAGAAAAAAGATGCAAACATTAGTAATAAATATCGAAATACAGTTCCACTTGAAGTTGAAAACAGCAAAGTGTAATTGATTTAAATAAAACAGCCAACCACATGAAAACCGAATGAAGATTTAATTTCTAGAAAACTGGTAGCTTGCAGAATGGGTCAATATGGTTCTCAAATGTGCGCCGAATCATATTGTAAAGTCTATTTAGCTTCTTATGTAACACACATTCTAATCATTTGATCGATTCAATTATGTGGTGGCCACTGTTGTATTCACCCAAGCACGCAATAACAATAATCGCAACCTCAAATTGCCTAATCAGTTTAATCAAACAATGATGGTAGGTATGTTGCCCCCTATTTCAGCACCCAAGCGCACCCATCTAAGCCCCCATTTCAGCACCATACCCCAACCTGTATTCTTAATTTTCAACAATAATGAACTTTCAGGGTGTTTGGCACTATAGTTTATACTCCATATCTAGCTAAGAAATATGAAAAATTCCTCAAAAAGTAACACGCCATTAATTTTCTATGACCTTTCTTTTTTAAGCTATGGAAATGCAAAATATCTTAGAAAGCTAATAAGCCATTTTTGCTCTTCCAAACAGCCGATATTAAAATTAATGCATACAGTTAATAATTTAACAAACCATGATTCTCAGATATGCATCTAACACACTTTTACTCTAATTAGCTACATCTACTACCCATCGCAAATCAACCTCAAAAGTTCAGATAAGCATTTTGAAAAAAACAATCCCAAACACACCTGTATGCTTTTAGAAGCTTATGACACACCTGCAGTAGCCTCTTCCCAAATCCCCTTTCCTGCAGTCCACCCAAAAAATAAATATCAAAAACAATAAAATTAAATTGAAGAACACAAAACCCATAAAATCATACCAAAAAATCATAGAACCCAAAACCTTATATGCAAAAAAGATTCTCTTTTATTTATACCGTTCGCTAAATAAAAAAAACAGCCACAAAGATTGAGTATATATAAAACATCATACCTGATTTATAAGGAATCTCGAATTGAAGGGCACCGTTTTATTTGTGTGTTTTTTTGGTGGAAAACGACTGCGCAAATAAAGAAAAGGGGGCGGTGGATTGATTCAGGCGTGTGAGAAGAACACGTATGTGTGTGTGTTTTCCAGGCGTGAGAGAAGAACACCGGTGTTCATGTGTGTGGATTGGTTCAAGCGTGAGAGAAGAACTCAAATTGCACCGATGGATTTGTGGGGGTTTTATCGTTGTGTGTGTGTTGGATACACAAATGGAAGAACACGTATACTCCTGAGTATCGTTACGTGTATTGCCATCAGCCATTTATAAAATTAAATGAAAGACCCGATTGAGGATATTGGGTCGGACGGGTACATTTAATTTGCACATTTTCCGATTCTTGCCTATTAATATAAAGGTATAATTTATGTCACAACCGGTTTAACCTTGCATTTAAAAGTGCAGAAATCATATACTAGCATCTCACATAAGTGTTTGGATTCTTTCGCTCACTCAGTGTAATAATGAATTATAACAATATAAGAAATGAGAAAATAAACACTCACTACCTGTCATAGCATATAGATTACCATAAGCTTGATAAAGGATCAAAACCTCCACCGCTTTGGCGTAAGCACCTAGAAATTACTATCAAATAGGACTTTTAAATGGTTGTAACATTAGGTGTAGGGTAAAGGAAACATGTTTAGGGATAATGGAGGATTATTTACTGGTGGCATTACACATTATGTTTGCATCATGTATTATATAGGAGGTTAAGCATAAAAGAGAAAGACTAGAGATATGTTTTTCCAATTTTCAAATTTTCATTAAAAGAGAGAAAGGGAGGGAAGGAAAGAGTTACAAATGGGAAAAGCTATCTATCTATGTGTCTAATCTAGTATTTATACTATTCTCTTAACCTACCTTCTTAAGTGGTAATTTGGTCAATATAAGTAGAGTTGACCAAATTTCCCTTATTACAATATACATAAAACTAAAAGTACTTAATAATACAAGACCAATTCATAATGAATAATTAATACTTTTCATATTCCTAACAATCTCCCCCTAAGGGTTGATTATTCTTGAAGCGCCCTTGATTGTAGAATTGGTCTTCCATTCACGAACGACTCCCATCTTCTCATCCACTTGCGGTGCTTTAGATGATTCATAATTTCCCTTTCAAAAGCTTTCATTATGTTGAGGTCTAACTCGCCATCCAATGGAGTCTTCATCTTGAACTCGGTTTCAAAAATCTTCAACTTCACTTCTTTGAGCACCTTCTCTAGAGTTGCATCACAAAACTTTGGTATATCAACCAAGTCTATAACCCTTTTCTCCTTTTTGATGTTTAAGTAAATCAAACCTACAGAAGGTTCATCTATAATTGAGTAAGGATTACAAGCTTCAATACCAGTCAATGTTAAAGTAGTGAGGTTGATCTTTATATGATAGCTCTCTATCCCAAGCTGAAAGTTATGTACTCTTTCCCAGATCATACAACTTCTGATGAACATAAGCAACAAATTCAACAACTTGTTCTTACGGTAGTTGACTTTTTTGTTTAGGCACAAGTAGTACATATATTCAATATCATTTTTGTTGAGATATTTGAAGTCTGCCTCAGAAAAGCTATATGGCTTGTCATTCTTTCTCATCATGATAATTTGTTTCATGAAATCAAGCCCGTACTATTTTAAAGTTGTAACTCTAACAACTTCAATAATCTTGTGATCAGAGAAAACTTCTTCTGGATCAACCCTTTCCTTCATGTGCTTACTTTTGTACATCCTTTTATACCATGAATCTTTTCAATGTTGAATTGATAACCATACTTCTTCGTTGAAAGTTTTAAACTCTTTATGTACCCATCTTATCATCTTTTCCTCAAGATCTTCTTCAGGAAATAAAGTTGCATGTATCTTATGTAGTGAGAGCACATACTTCTTCTCTTTAGTATTCCCGTTCTTCAGAAAGAATAAATCCTTGTTGTACATATACCTTGGAGGTTCATTCGGGTTTCTTTGTGGACCGTAGAATACAAGAGCATCTTTCTTTGGACGTGTTAAATCCTCCTCCTTACTTTCTCATACTATTTGATTCTCTATATAGTTCTTTGCTTGTTCCAGATGGCAGACATATTCCTCAACATCTCTAAACTGGTTGCTCAACATATCTTTGATTGTAGCCTCCATTCTCTCGTGATCAAATATAGTAGGTACTCGCTTATCAACATTCTGAAACTCATTCAACAACTCAAGAGTTTCATCTTCCAGAATCACCTCATCTTTATCAATTACTGGAATATCAACCCATGCATCAAAATCTTGTTGTTGTGGTTGATCAGATGTCGATATGTTGGACTCCTTAGCTAGTTTTTTTGATAAAGAACCTCTTGCAGACTTAGAGCTTCTTGACATCTTCTGCCTTTTTGCACTCTTCTCCCCGTCAGGAGGAGCATCATCACCAGGATGGTCGTCATGATCACATTTGCGAAAGGCATCGTACCTGCAAGAGTCAGTTGAGGCTGAAGACTTTTCATACTTAGCCTTAAGTGCATTCCACAATTTAGGATCATCAACTTTAGATTGAAGAACCGACTCCATCTTCAAGTAAAGTTCTTGTTGTAGATCAAACGTTGATGTAGCGGAAGTACTGATGGTTGGATGCACATTAAGAACCATTTTTTGCATATGAATCCTGAAAAGCTATTCAATGATCTTAGGAGCATATGCGGCAAACTCTTATGAGATCAGGGCAGGAACAACAGCTTGTCAAGACTCTATTTCTTTCTTAACTGCATTTGTCACCAACCTTGGAAGATTATCATTTATAAGATCATTGGTGGCAGATTGAGCAAGCTTGGGAACAATTTCTTTGAGAGCTTCATTTACTTTCTCTAGAATTTCCTGAAAATAGCTGTTAGTAACAAATGTTTTCTTCATATGCTGCATCCTAATACCTTGTCGCCTACACATTCTAGCAATGATCCCTTAAAGATGTGGGCGTCTACTAGAAGTTAGTTGATCTGGATTTTGAGATGGGACATCAGGCATAGGTGTGTCAGAAACCGTTAATTACTCAAAAATTGCCTTATCCGAAGATAAGTCGGTCCTAATGGATCTAGGGGTGAGGGAATGGGTGTCCGCATCTGCTCAGTCCTAATCTTTAAACTACCCGTCCTTTGAGTTCTGATTAAGGACCGATCATCGTGATCATCATCATCATCATTATCATCATCGTCATCCTTTTTCTCATCAATTATATCATCATCATCTTTCTTCTCCTCATCATCAACAATCGCTTCTGGATTTTCCTTATGACTCTCGGGCTCTATCCTATCATCAGAGTCCTCATCACTCAAAAGTATAGTACTAGCAAATTCACTACTACTAGACTCATCCTCTCCATCTATAAGCTTCTCTACATCATCTTCTACAATCCTTTTCTCAACTACTGTAACACTTTGTTGTTCCTCATATACTTTCACAGCTTTAGCTTCAGCCAAACTTAGTTGAGTTACTTTAATAATGTCATCTCTTTCCCTATCATCACTAGGAGGAAAAGGAGCTATTAGAGTAGTCTTTTTTTTCTTAATTATTATTTTCAAAGATGGCGTAGGTGTGCTTGACTCCTTCGCAATTCATTTCCCCTTCTTCTTATGCTTTATTACATTAGGTGTCCTAGTGGCTTTAAGTGTCCAAATAGTTCCTTGGGTATATTGAATCGGTTATGTTAGAACTTCTACCCATTCATTCTCTGCAACATAATCCTTATACGTATGGGTTTCTTTGATCACATCAGTCAGCAAGTCATTTGGAATCTGCATGCCTCGTACCATCACTTCCCAATAGTATACATGTTCACCAATGGAGTGTCATCCTTAATTGTATGGTATTCCTCATCAAGCCTCTTAGGAATAGACTCATACTTCTTCATGAGATCATCAATTATCATTTTGGTGAAGCAGGGACTATCCGTATGCTTCATGTCCCTCTGCCCCTTCCAGCATTACTAGTATAACCTTGACTTTGTCATCCTTGCGCGTTCTGAACAACTACTCTTCCATTATGAGTGCTTGCTTGAGTGATTGGATGATGTTATGAGTTGGTTATTGGTGGATGTGTATCTTGAAGATATCGCAGTGGTGAGAAACATCATTGCCTTGTTTGACTTGTAATCGAATCATCAGTAGGTAAAAAGGTTGGTACTATAAATCCCAAATCTAGTGATACAGGCCTAGCTGATGGTTGTTGATAAACAACAGGTAGTTGTTGGTAAACAGCAGGTGGCTCATATGTTGGTTGTGGAATGTATGTTTGTTAGCAGCAACTAGCACTAGTGGATTGTACTGAGACTTATAGCTTGAATAAGATAGTGATGGATTATAGATATTTGCAATCAATGTAAGTGGATCTGGAAATATAGATTTCATTGCATGAACTTCATTTGCATCTGGTTCATTCTGCTTGAGGTATTCATACATTTGATCAAAACTAACTTCATGAAGGTTCCTTGCTTGCTTTACCCGTGTGACAAACCTACTCCACTTTGGAAGATGATTAACAAACTTGGTATTCACTTAAAGTGTATTCATGTCAAGCTGAATGATGTTAATATCATTCATCAGTTTAGCAAACCTCATGCAATACGATTAAATCGTCTCTCTTTTCTTTAATGTGAATCTAACAAACTCATTTGCTAACTTTGATTCTCTTTCTTGCTTGGTTACCTATGTTCCTTCCATTAACTCTTTCACCCTATACCAGATTTCTTTGGACTTCTTCTTATGGTTCAAAAGAGTGTAGATGTCATTAGGTAATCCGTGAAGAATGATTTATGCAACTCGAATATCACTGTTAATACAAATATTCGTGTAAAATGATATTTATATTTAATGATCTTCGAGTTTTGATGATAACAAATATAATGTCATACTACGTAAAAGTTTACATAAATAAGTTATTTAGTCGTAGGTTTATGTTAGCCTTATTTTTATATAAGTCGAACAAGTGAATCAATTTCTGAGGGGGAGCTTTTAAAACCAAATCCTTTTAATGTCTTTTAGGCACATCTCATAAATGTTAATTTTATGTATCCAAAAGTATTTCGTGAAATTAAAATATGAAAATTATAATGTCAATTAATAATATACATTGTTCACTAAGGCATCTCACTCCATCTTTAAAATATTTGTAGTGTCATATCATTTTCCCCTTTTAATGTTAAGTTTTAAAAATTAGTGCTATCCCACATAATGCGTTGAAGGAGAGCTATCAGAAAAATAAATTCATGCACTATCATGGTATAATTTTTCTCCCCATGGAATTTTTCATGTCATAAATTTTAATCAATTGGTATTTTAAATAAGGGGAGAAAATGTGATTAAAATATGATATAAAAGAATGTGATCTTTAAGACTCTAAGTGCAACTCTTTCCTTCATGTGCAAAACAATTTCGAATCTCGGAGCACATGTGTAGGGGGTATTTCAAAATGTCTGTATCAAAGGTTTTATGGTTCGATCTCTATACCCAACTGTTACCTTTAATATTTCACATAACAAGAGACAATAATTCGGAGGTCAGGGAGGATAGAAATAATAAGTTGCCATTTTATTAGAGAGAGAAAGGAAAGAGTGTGTGTGTTTTCTAGAGAGAGAAACACCACACACTTATGAGACAAATGTTTTTCCTCACCCTTCCATGGAAGTATGGAGGGGATATATATAACCCGGGACACCATCTACTTATTACACTTGACATTTCTAGTCCCTGTGTGTCCGACTAATGCAAACTAATGTAATTCTGTATTAGCCGACATATTTTAAGGCTAACAATCTTCTCCCAATATGTGGGCATACGGAATTACTTACAATGTTCCTAACAAGTACAAATACAACATAATGAAATGACATCCAACACGCTTCCAATGCTGAAGATGACGTCTTTGTCTTCTAGTCTTGATACTTGTACTCCAGCTTGGATCTTCTGTGGCTTGACTTGTTCTGGAACTATTGTAGTATGCATGAGTTGGATTAACTTTCCCCCAAATCATACAGCATGTCTTAAAAAGCTTTCTTCATAGACTTCTTTTTGGCAAAGTTTCTGAATCAGCTTCCCCCAAACCAACATCCGTATCTTGAGCAGATTCTGAAACGTTGATGTAGTTCGAACGATCTGCTAACATTGACATTTAAAGTGCACAGCGGAATTTTGTAGAAGAATAATCCAATCACACCATCTAATACTGCTTCTATACTGTATCATGATGTTTTTGGTCTTGATGATTATCCGTTTGGAGGAACATGCGAGAGATCAACAACAATTCTTCTCACGCTTGTAGAATACTTCACAAACCATACAAAGTAAAGTAGTCTACACTACTTCCCCCTGGAAGTTGACATGGTAACATCAAAGTCAACTAAGTCCCGGATGTACACATTTTCCCCTATGATGGTTGCGAACTCTCTGAAGCATCATTGACGTGTACGACCATATACACGAGAAGTTCTTGTCATAAGCAACAATCTTGAAAAGTTATGAGAGACATTGAAGAACTTTGAAAGATTTTGCTGAGACTGTGAAGTATCATTGACGTTTTGTAGCTTTAAATATCCCGTGAGAATTGCTGATCATATCTCAACCTTTTACTCTCTGGCTAACTTACCAACCTCGTATTCTGTCGGCTATTGCTGTGACCACTGGGTGAAGTAAACCCGATATACCAAACTTGAAAATGAAGTAACATTCCCCAAATTTGTTACTTAAGCTTGCACTGTTGTAGATTAAAGAACGGTGCAGAGGAAAGCCTCTAAGTACCATATACCCAACATCAAAAGTATAATTAGTACATCACCTCTTGAAATTATCCACACCGGCTTCTGCGTGTGACACTGAGTACTACAATGTAACTCCTTTAAGTGATAGTTATCTAGGTCTTCACCCAACCGCCCCTTGACTTCTGGTAACTAGATAGTTCAAGTCTCAATCATAACTGTATACGTTCAAGTAAGTCATCAATCGATAGATTGAGTTTAAGGAAAGGGGTAGAAAATAGAAGGAAGTCTCGATGATGAAATAAGTAGACGCCTTTGTGAAACCCACTTCAATCTCAAATAAGGGATACTAGATAAACTTCGTGATCACTTGACATTAGTCCAAATTCCAAAGCCGTTTTGACGTTTAAGTGAATCTTATTCGGATCGTTTGTAGTGTTATGTATCGTGTTTGTTGTGTTGTTGTTTGTGAATGTTGTTAAACTTAGATAAATGATATATTTGAATTGTCGTTAAAGAATAAACATTGTCTAGTTAACTTGACATGATCGTGTGTATTGTCGAGTTGTCTAAGGTTGGTCAAAGTAAATCAAGATGCCATGCATCAGAGCAAAACGCAATGAGGCAAAACGCAACCTTGAGACAAAATGCAAGCTGTCCTTGGCAAAACGCAATGTTTGGACAAAACGCAAGATCTTGAGACAAAACGCAATGAACAAAACGCAAGATTTTGAGGCAAAACGCAATGAACAAAATGCAAGATCTTCTAGGCAAAACGCAAGATTTGTTGCGATTTGGGCAGCATAACGTTTGTACTTGCTTGCAAAAATGGTCTTCAATAAGCAAAACGCAACAACAAAATGCAAGAGCAAATCGCAATGACTTCTTTGAGACAAAACGCAAGAAGTCTTTGGGCAAATCGCAGCGATGAAGCAAAACGCAATCAAGAACACCCCTTCAGTGAGTCAAAACGCAGCCAAGAAAAAATCATCAAACATTCTTGAAAGCTACGAAATGATGTTAAAACCACCTAGTAATGATGCAAGGGATAGTTCTAAGCCCGAAAGTACAAATCTTTAACACTTTTAACCACAAACAAAGATCAATCTTGGATTTTTCTTGCTATTTTTTTCTAACCAAAAAAATAAACAAACCAACCCACGAATTCCACACAAACCAAACATAAATACAATACACCCCTGCAGCTCTGGTACCAATTGTTACCTTTAAGATTTCACATAACAAGAGACAATAATCCAGAGGTCGAGGAGGATAGAAATAATAAGTTGCCATTTTATTAGAGAGATAAAGGAAAGAGTATGTGTGTTTTCTAGAGAGAGAAACACCACACCCTTCCATCTAATACACTTATTAAAGAAACACCACACACTTATGAGACAAATATTTTTTCTCACCCCTCCATGGAAGTATGAAAGGGATATATATAGCCCGGGACACGATCTACTTATTACACTTGACATTTCTAGTCCCTGCGTGTTCGGCTAATGTAAACTAATGTAATTCCGTATTAGCCGACATATTTTAAGGCTAACACCAACAACCAATTAATCTCACAACATCGATGAAGTTATAAGGTGGTTAAGGTTAGGTGTAAGTCTTATGATCTAACTAGAACAGGAGGTATCTACCCAAGGACATTCTATAGATAGAATTAGAAGTCCTTAGGTATGATTGGAGATGAATGAGAATAAGGAAAAAATGCCAACTAAGATTGAGCTAACACTGGAACAATCACAACAAGGTGTTAGTGATGACATCTTGGTAAGCATTGAAGGGGTTGAAGAATTTAAAAAAAATGTATGGATAAAGGGTAAAAAGAAATAAGCCGTCCACACAACTTAGGCAGAAACCGGGTCAATACATAATCTATCAAAATCACAAAGATGATTGTTGGTATTGAAGAAAGTCGTCATAGACCCAGTGATGCAATGCACAACCCTTCCCAACCATTCGAGTTTCTCTCAAAAGAAACTTGTCTCATTTGTCACGGAGATACACACGTTATCTATCGATATCTCACTCCGAGATTGTTGATATTAAATAGGTGGCAATCAGCTCCAGCCTCCGATTACTAAAACCAAAGTGCACAAATCGAGTCTAGAGCCAAGAGAGATCATCATTATAAATCTCATCAGGACACATTCCATTTATAACACTTGTTGTTCACCTTTAAACAACATTTGGTAACAAAGAGTCCTACGCATTATCCTTGAATCTTGCCAGAACATTCCGCGTGATACTCTTTAGTATTCACAGTGACAAATGGAAATCCTTCTAGAGTCAACCTCAAACAGCTCTGCGGTAGATGACTTGCATGATTCTATATGAATCAAGCTTGTGATAACTGGATATCAATTTTGGTCCAGTAAATGAATTGACGACTTAATCAGAAAGATAGTAACTATCTGATTCACTCTTACCATGTTGTCTGCTTTGAGACGTTTTGGTAATGAGAACAAGCAAGCATAGTGAATCAAATACATATGTGTTAGAAGATCCTACGCTTTAAGCTGGAAACCCTATCAAGGAGATTCTTTAAATCTACCTGATCACATGTATAGTATTTATACTATAAAACGGGGAACCGATGGTTATCGCAACCTAAAATCGACGAATGACAAAGACATTTCGTCCATATCTGCTGTTTATTACTAACATTCTATTGCAGGAACAAACGTCGGTGTTACAGCCCCATTCTAGAAAATTTGGATTCATTACCACGTGCTCATACTCAAGCATCAAAAGTCATTCATTCAGCTTAAATGCAACAAGAATGTTATCAGTCAGAAAGCTCAAGTTCATGTCAAATTCAGCAACTCTGATAATCATGAACTTCCTCATCATCAAAGATCTTCAAAGTCAAATCAAGAATTGTCTTCTGAGGAGATTGTTAACCAAAGAAACATTCGATAGAAGAGACTGTTAGCCTTGATAAAGAAAAGGAGGTTGAAAGCTTTCAAGACAAGTAGGAGCATGTCGGTCAAGAGCACAAGTTGATCAAAAAAGTCAAATCAAAATGATTCAAGACAAGGAGATGATGCAAGATGAAAGATCTCAAGCACTCAAAGTCAAGAGATAAAGGCTCAAGATCAAGATCACATAAATGACACCGAATGAATGTCGTCGGCCGTCTCAAGCATGAATGAACAAAGCCGCTACAAACAAGATTAGACAAAGACAAGACCAAAGAAGGAAAAGCTCAAGAGTCAAATCAAATCTTCAACATTGGAGAAGATAAAGCCAACTCAAGATAACCTCCATCAAGAACGTCAACAGTGGGGTGATCAAAGAAGATCTTAACATTGGGGGAGATTGTTAGCCTTATTTTTATATAAGTCGAACAAGAATGTCGTCGGTCATCTTTGTTTTAATTAGTCTTGTATTGTAATAGGCTAGTCGGGTTCAACGGGCTTGGACTTTAACCTAATATTGTCTATGTTTCAGGTTAAAACCCAACACAAGCCAAGCCCGACCCAACAACACAAAGCCCACGAGCCTCATAAGGCCTTGGACTATAAATAGACCCCTCCTAGCATGTTAGGAGGGTGTTGGTTACAATTTCTCATATAGTAATAATCCAACTCTCTTCCTTCTCTCTAGCTTTCTCTCTCTACTTTCTCTCTCTAAACTTCTTTCTCTTCTTTTTCTCTTATTTGGTTCGACATATGTAGCTTATTGGTATGCTTATTAGTTGTGTTATTAGATATTTGGGATAACATGTGGTATCAGAGCCAGGTGGTTTTTGGTGATTTTGTGTTTGGTTTGTTTTGGTTCGTGTGGTTCGAACACGTCACAAAAAGTTTTCATTTTTTGTGTGTTTGAAAACCATAAAGCTTGCAATTTTCTTCTTAATCTATCTTAGTTTAAGCTAGTTGTACAAGAAAAACTTTCAAAAACATAAAATTTTCATCTTTTTAGGTTTTTTTAGGTTTGAAATATTTTTGTACCAAGAATCTTGATCCGAAATTTTTTGTGTTAAAAACCTTAAAGTTTGTGTTTTTATGCTTCCAATAGTCCTAGGATAGTAAGTTGTACAAGAAAAAACGAGCTAAAACGTCAAAAATTATGTCTTTAAGTGCTTTAAAGTTTTTGAAGACGGTTATTTATACGCGTTTTTGAAGACGGTGATTTATACCTATTGAAATCCGGCGATTTATACGTTTTCAGAGACGGCGATTTATACGCATTGAAATCCGGCTATTTATACACTTTTCAGAGACGGCGATTTATACGCTTTTCAGAGACGGCGATTTATACGAGTTTAGATCCGGTAATTTATACGTGTTTTGAAGGCGGCGATTTATACAAGTTTAGATACGGCGATTTATACGTGTTTTGAAGGCGGCGATTTATACATGTTCTAAAGGCGGCGATTTATACATGTTTTAAAGGGTGCTTTTTATACGCAGTCTTAAAGGGCGCTTTTTATACGCTGTCTTAAAGGGCGTTTTTTATACGCAATCTAAAGGAGATTTATACACTTTTCCTAAGGAGATTTATATACTTTGCTAAGGTGATTTTGTTAGCCTCAATTTATTGAGTCGAACAAGGAAGCTCGGTCACTCTACGATGGAGCTGATTTAATCATTTTTACAAAAACACAAACCACAACTCAATCACATCAAAAACTTAAGATTATATATCCATTCATAACAAAACATCAAAATGTCAAATACCAATATCAATTTGCAAACTCAAACATCACATGCTCTTTACAATGCCATCATAGAAGCAGGTGGTAAAGACCGTCCACCAATGTTAGCACATGGTAATTACGTTCAGTGGAAATCTAGAATCAAGAGATACATCGACACCAAACCTAACAATGAACTCATCCACTATTGTCTCTAGAATCCACCCTATAAATTCAAATGGACTGAGAAGATTGTTCCAGTTGCAGAAGGTAGTTCAAAAACCACTACAGAAGGGTACATGGAGAACTATAAGAATGTGTCACAAGACGTAAGGAACCAATTAGATGCAGAAGCTGAAGCTGTTCAGATAATTCTCACAAGGATAGATAATGATATTTACTCTACATTTGATGCTTGTCTAAATGTATGTGAGATGTAGAAAGCAATTGAAAGGTTGAAATAGGGTGAATCAATCAATGTTCAAGATCTTGAAACCAATTTATATTGGGAGTTTGGAAAATTCACATCACGAGATGGTGAATCAACTGAATTGTATTACTCAAGGTTCTACAAGATGATGAATGAGCTTGTCAGAAATAAGTGTGATGTTACCAATCATCAAGTGAATGTCTAGTTCTTACTTCAAATACAACCAGAATGGCAAAGGTTTATGACACTTGTTAAAGAAAGTCAAGAGTTGAAGACTGTCTCCTACCACAAACTTTATGACATTTTGAAGCAACACCAGCATGAATTCAATGAATTAAGAGCTGAAACACTAGCATGTACTTCTAATCCACTTGCACTTGTTGCTCAACAACAACTAGTTTACCATCCTTAAAACCATCCTAATCACTACAATTAAAATTCCTCAACTAGATCACAATAAGCTGCTACCAAAAACAAAGGAAAAGCAATTGTCAACTCTCCTCCACCCATTTATGATCAAGAACCTGACATGGTTACTGAAGATGATGCATTGTCAAAGGAGAAGGAGATTGATAAACTCATGGTTTTGATTTCTTTATCCTTAAAGAAAATCTACAAACCTACCAACAACAACCTTAGAACTTCATCAAACACCAGTAGAGCAAATCAGGATAATACTCCAAGAATCAAAGAGGATCTGGGTATGATAATCAGAGGGCAGTCAATGTTGCTGGGGCTAGGGAGAATGTAGGTACACAGGTGGTACAGTAGTTTGGGATTCGATGTTATTATTGCAAGGAATATAGGCATGTAGCAAGCGAATGTTAGAAATCAAAATGGGCAAAGGATGCAGCTTATCACAAGGAGAAAATGCGATTATGTAAGCAAGAGGAAGCTGGAATCCAGTTAAGTGCTGAACAAGCTGATTGGAGGGATGACACTGATGATGAACCTGATGATCAGGAATTGGAAGCACGTTATCTGTACATGGAAAAGATTCAAGAGGTTACTCCAGATGTTGCCGACAATTCTGGACCCATCTTTGATACTGAGCCGTTATAAAAGGTACAAAATGATAATGATAACTATAATGTGTTTGCCAATGACAGAGAATATCCTGAGCAACCTGAATCTGTTAATGACACATATTTAGAGGAACAAGGTGATACTAACATCACTATGGTTTCATTAGATATGAGTACTAATGGAGAAACGGTTGACCAGGATGATGATGCTCTTGCCAAAGAACGTGATTTGCTTGCTTCTTTAATTGAGAAACTAAAATGTGAAATTGATGACAGCCGAAACCGTAATATATTTTTGAAAACATCAAACAAGACTTTAATTGATAAATTAAAAGGTGAAATTGAGGATTTCAAAACCAAAAATAAAGGTTTAGAATCATCAAATAACCATTTCAAAGAAGCAAACAAGGAACTGTCAAAGACTAATCAGTTGATGTTCAAAGACCTTAAGAAGTTCCAAGCTGAACTTGATCGGTATCATGATGTGAATTATGCGTTAAAGGTGGAAATTGATTGTGCAAAAGCTAAAGGATATTTAATGTCATACAAAATGGAATCTCAAAAGTCACTTAACGAACATACTTGAAAGATAAATGATTTAAATCAAATGATTTCAGAAATGAAAAATGAGCTTGTTGCACATCAAGAAACCATCTCCATAATGTCACAAGAAAAAGAGGCTCAGAAGAAGTTTCACAAAACTTGTGAAGACAAAGAACTTGAAAAAGACATTGCTTTGGAAAATAAAATAAAGATTTTGGATGATATTGTATATAAAATTGGTCAATCAGTTCAAACAATGAATATGCTTAATCGTAATTGTAATACGAGTTTTGTAAAACCTGAGTTCCTCATGAAATCTCAAAGAGCGAATCCTCATTTGTATGATATAGGTTGCTATAATGATAATCTTACTTTAATGTTAGCTCCTGAATCTGACAAAACGATTCGACTTGCCCAAGAAAGTCCATCAAAATTAAGTGATTTAATCAAACCTTTTGATTATAAAAACTTGAATAATCTTTATGATTTGTTCGTTCCACAACGTGAAAAGTCGTCTGAACAGAGATATTTTTCAGAAAGGTCAAAAATGAGTCATACACCTGTCAAGAATGAAAATTCAAAAGAGTCTTTTAATAAACAAACAACTGTGTTAGAAAAACGGATGTATGAATCCATTTCGTGGGATCAAAAGTGTAAAAGCTCTAAAGAACTTTTCAAAATTAAAAGTAGTGTTGACACGATTTTTGATGGAGTGGAACGTTGTAAACAAACAATCGCTAAAAGAACATATTTTGGTCACGTAGATCCATTCATTCAAAATACAATTGAAGAAATTTTTTGTCCCCAAATTCAAAAAATCAATGGTGATTTAGAAAATTTTCACTTGTGTTTGAATGAGGAAATGGTTGCTGATTTGAGATACTTTAATTCTCTTGAACATGAAGTAGACTCTCTCAAATTTCAACTGGAAACTAAAAAGCACGGTTTTTGAATGAAATCGACTGACTTTCCAAGGAATATTATTATGCTGATCACATGAATGCTATACTTGGTGTATATACAACCCTTGATGAATTCACTGACTTACAATGTGATTATGGTGTGACCAAGTAGTCAAATTCATGAACGTCTCTTAAAAATGAGCTTTATAAAAAGATTACAAGTAACAATGTCAATAAAAATTTTTCAATGAATGTCAAAATTACTTTCTAAACTTGAACAAATTAATTTATCTTGACTCGCTTTACAGCAAAGTCGAAACAACTTAATAATGAAAAGTTTGGAAAAAAAAAGATCAAAATTCATTTAGAGAATTACATGTCAATTTTTTGAAATTCAAGATCTGAAAGCTCAATTACAAGACAAAGAGATTGCAATAAGTGAGTTAAAGAAACTCATTGAAAAGATCAAAGGAAAATCTGTGGAAACTAAGTTTGAAAAACCATCGGTTATTCGACAACCGAATGCTTTTAAAAGTCAAAGACAATCCGTTTTAGGTAAACTGGCTACTTTTTCAGATTCTCTTGCAAAGACAGATTTTTCAAAGTCAAAGTCAGTTACCACAAATAATGTGTCCAATGATTTTTCAAATCCAGTCACTGCACAGATTTTGCCTCAGAATTTGAAGTCAATTTTAAAGAACACAAATGTGATTGCTCCAGGAATATATAAAGTGCACACAAAGCCTAATCAAAATAGAACACCATAGTTTCCTCAAGACATTAGGAAAACTAACAAACGCGTGTCTTTCTCTACAGGAGTAATTTCTACTACTAGTGTTAGCAGACCACAGCTTAAGAGCAATCGATTGAAAGATAGAGTCATGCATAACAATAGTGAAGGGAAGAAACAACAAGTAGAAGACCACCGTTGGAATTTTAAGTTTTCTAATAATAAAACGTCTGTAACTGCGTGTAATGACAGTTTGAATGCTAAGACCTCGAATGTAAACTTTTTTTGTGTTACTTGTGGAAAATGTGTGTTGAATGACAATCATGATATGTGTGTTCTTTATTATATTAATGGCGTGAATTCTAGGACTAAAATTCCTATGGCTGTGCCTATTAGTACTAAAGAACCTAAACGAATTGTGAACCAATATGCTACAACACCCCTTAAGAGAATAGTTGCTGCATAATCCACTAACCAAAAACCTAGAAGCACAATTAGGAAGCAATATGAGCAGATTAGTAAGACATGTAAATGGTGGTACTGTAAGATCACACCACCAGGATATAAATGGAAACCTAAGTCTAAAACAGTGAATGTTGAACCAAATGTTAGTATGCATCTAGGAACTAAATCTAGAAATACTAATATTTCAGAACCTACGACTCTTAGGAAATCCATTGTATCAAATACTCCATCGTCTTCTAATTCTTTTGCAGCTTGTAGTGATAATTTTATTCATCGTCGACTCTGGGTGCTAAAAGCACATGACGGGAAATCTCAAGCTTCTAAGTAACTTTGTGGAGCAATTTCTGGGTACGATGAAGTTTAAAAATGATCAAGTTGCACTGATTCTTGGTTATGGAGATCTGGTTCAAGGGATGTAACTATCAAAAGGGTTTATTATGTCAAAGGGCTGAATCATAATTTATTCTCCTTTGGTCAATTCTGTGATGCAGATTTAGAAGTTGCTTTTCAGAAATCTACATGTTATATTTGTGATTTGAAGGGAAATGATCTTCTCACAGGTTCTCATGGTACAGATCTTTACTCCATTACTCTTCAAGACACATCTACTCCCAATCCAATTTGCTTAATGGCTGAAGCTTCATCGTTACAAGCATGGTTATGCATCATCGTCTCTCACATCTAAACTTCGATATCATCAACTTGCTTTCGAAGTATGATATTGTGAATGGCCTTCCCAAATTGAAATTCATCAAAGATCATCTTTGTTCTTCTTGTGAGTTGGGGAAAACAAAACGTAAGTCTTTCAAGACTAAAAATACCCCAAGCTCAAAGATATGTTTATAAATTCTACACATGGACTTATGTGGTCCCATGAGGGTAGAAAGCTTTAATGGTAAGAAATATGTGTTGGTAATTGTTGATGATTATTCACGATATACTTGGACTCACTTCTTGAGATCCCAAGACGAAACACCTGAAGTTCTTATCGATTTCCTCAAACTTGTTCAAAGAGGCCTTCATGCTCAAGTTAGAACATTTTAAACTGACAAAGGAACGTAATTTTTGAATAAAACTCTTCATGCATACTTTGCTCAGGAAGGGATTGAACACCAAACGTCAACTGCTCGAACACCTGAATAAAACGGCGTTGTCGAAAGACAGAACCGTACTCTTGTTGAGGCTGCTCGAACAATGCTAAGCACCGCTAAAGTTCCTTTGTTCTTCTGGGTTGAAGCAATTGCAACAACATGTTTTACTCAAAATCGTTCACTCGTAATTCCTCGACATGAGAAAAAACCTTACCACATCATCAATGGCTGGAAACCGTCTGTTAAGTTCTTTCACATTTTTGGCTCTCTTTGCTACAACGTCAGAGATGGAGAAAATCTTGACAAGATGAAAGAAAAAGGTAATGCGTGTATTTTTGTAGGATATTCTAATCAATCAAGAGCTTATCGGGTATATAATAAGAGAACAAAAGTGATAGTTGAAACCATTCATGTTAACTTTGACAAATTGCCTCAAATGACGTCAGATCACGTCAGTTTTGATCCCGTTCCACAATGTTCGACAACGGCACTTGAACAAGACAGTTTAAGTCTCGGTCCCCAAAGTCAAGAAAATGTTCCTCATTCAGTTGTGATAGTAACAACGTCAAATGAGCTGGATTTGCTATTTAGTCTGATGTTCGATGAATTACTCAATGGAACTACTCCAGTTGTGTCAAAGTCTTCTACTGTAACTACTGCTGATGCACATAATCAACGTCAACAACAACACACAACTCCATCTACTTCAACAACCGTTGCTGCAGATACACATCCATTGAACATTCAAACAACACATGAAACTACAAGTCAAGCACCAACTCAAGCACCAACGGTCACTGCCAACGAGAACATTAATCAAGCAAAAACCAATAAAGAATATGCACAAGTTGACGAAGATGAATTTATCAACATCTTTAGTACACCGGTACAAGAACGAGGGGAGACATCTTCTCGATATGTTGACTCATCAAACATGCATACATTCTACCAACGACATCCTTCTGAACATCGTCAGACAAAAGATCATCCGCTAGAATAAGTCATTGGAAATCCTTCTCAATCAATTAGAACAAGACGTCAGCTAGAAACAGATGGCGAGATGTGTATGTTCGCACTCACCGTGAGTCGAACTAAACCGAAAAACATCAAAGAAGCCATGGCTGATTCTGTATGGATTGAAGCGATGCAGGAAGAACTTCACCAGTTTGATCGATTAGATGTATGAGAATTAGTCGACATACCACTCTGCAAAAATGTCATTAACATGAAGTGGCTCTAAAAAAAAACAAATATGATGAGGAGAATACTGTAATTCGTAACAAAGCTCGTCTTGTTGCTAAGGGATGCAACCAGCAGGAAGGAAACGACTTCGAAGAGTCATTTTCTCTAGTCGCTCTATTGGAAGCTGCCCGGTTATTTTTTGCGCATGATGCACACAAATCATTTCCAGTATACCAGATGGACGTCAAGACAGTATTTCTTAACATTCCTCTGAAGGAAGAAGTGTACAATCAGCCAGACGGATTTATAGACCCACGCCATCCTGATAAAGTCTACCATCTTAAAAAGGCATTATATGGACTCAAACAAGCTCTAAGGGCGTGGTATGATGAACTCTCCAACTTCCTGGTATCTAAAGGGTTCTCCAAAGGTTCTCATTACTAAAAAAGGGAAGACATATTGCTTGTGCGAATTTACGTTGATGACATTATTTTTGGTTCTACGAACCCAAAACTTTCCAAAAAGTTTGAAAAATTAATACACAACAAGTTTGAAATGTCTATGACGGGGGAGCTGAAATTCTTTTTAGGAATTCAGATCCACCAATCCCCAAGTGGTATCTTTATAAACCAAGCTAAGTATGCTTAAGAGATACTTAAAAAGCATGGTTTAACCTCATGTGATAGTGTTGGTACTCCAATGGCTACTAAACCCCTAGATGCTGACTTGAGTGAAACTCCTGTTGACCAAACAAAATATCGTAGCATGGTCAGGGCACTCATGTACTTAACAGCAAGTAGACCGGATATTGTACATGAAACATGTTATTGTGCTCGTTATCAAGCGAGACCAACTAAAAAGTATCTCAGAGAGGTTAAATGGATCTTTTGATACCTTAAGAATACCATTAACATGGGACTCTGGTATCCGAAGGACACCAGCTTTAATCTAACTGTTTTTTCAGATTCAGACCATGCAGGCTGTCTCGATACATGTAAAAGCACATCCGGCGGTATACAATTTCTAGGTGGTGATAAGCTAGTTAGCTGGTCATCAAAGAAACAGGAATGCACTTCAATGTCTTCAGCAGAAGCCGAGTATGTGTCTCTATCTGCATGCTGCGCTCAAGTTCTATGGTTGAGAACTCAGCTTACAGATTATGGCTTCCACTTTGACAAAATACCTATGTATTGTGATTCAAATGCAACCATAGCCGTCTCGTGCAATCTAGTCCAACATTCCCACACCAAGCACATTGATGTCAGATATCACTTCATAAAGGAACGGGTTGAAAAGGGTATAGTTGAATTATTCTTTGTCAGAACTAAATACCAGTTAGCTGACCTTTTTACTAAAGCTCTGTTGGAAGATAGGTTTAAGTATCATGTCAGACGACTCGGTATGAGATGTTTGAATCCAGAAGAACTGGAGGTTCTGGCAAACAAATCTGCTTGATCCATCAAACATCGAATTTGTAAATATTTTTATTTTTCTCTTTATTTTGATTTATAAATATTTTTGAAAAAAGAAAATACAAAAATATAAACCAACAAAAAGAAATAGAAAAATATAAAATCTAGAAAAACAAAATACAAAATCGGAAAATTTCATAAATACCAAAAATAATCTTCTCGACATATCTCTTGGAATCGATAACATCTACGTACCTAGAAATGTCGATTAACATTGACACGGGTATGTAAATGAAGTTCGAGCAAGAGTTCAAACGTTTCAAAACATGTCATTTTTAAATTTTCGTAATGACTTATGTACATTTCAGTGCATAACTTGGTCCTGACTGTAATAGGAAAGTGTACGCTTCAGTGCGCTTATTCTAAAAATAGAAGAGAAGTCTTCTATCATGTGTTTTAAAAACCGTTGAACATAATTTTTCAAAAAGAACTTTCAATGTCAAATTGTTTACAATATAAATTGTGGTATCTTTCCATAATAAGTGGTATTTGTTAAAAGTGTGTTTTCAACACTCCATTCCTCAATATATTTAGAATTAGTACAATATTCAATGTTTATAAGTGGTATAATTGGTAAAAAGAATGCTCAACAATGTCATGGTAACAAGTGAATCAATTTCTGAGGGGGAGCTTTTAAAACCAAAGCCTTTTAATGTCTTTTGGGTACATCTCATAAATGTCAATTTTATGTATCTAAAAACATTTCGTGAAATTAAAATGTGGAAATTATAATGTCAATTAATAATATACATTGTTCACTAAGGCATCTCACTTCGTCTTCAACATATTTGTGGTGTCATATCATTTTTTTCCTTGTAATGTCAAGTTTTAAAAATTAGTGCTATCCCACATACTGCGTTGAAGGAGAGCTATCTTAAAAATAAATTCATGCACTATCATGGTATAATTTTTCTCCCCATGGAATTTTTCATGTCATAAAATTTAATCAATTGGTATTTCAAATACTAAGAGATTTATTATTTTAAATAAGGGAATAAAATATGATTAAAATATGATATAGAAGAATGTGATCTTTAAGACTCTAAGTGCAACTCTTTCCTTCATGTGAATTTTTTTTTAAATCCCGGAGCACATGTGTAGGGGAGTATTTCAAAATGTCTGTATCAAAGGTTTTATGGTTCGATCTCTATACCCAACAACCAATTAATCTCACAACGTCGATGAAGTTATAAGGTGGTTAAGGTTAGGTGTAAGTCCTATGATCCAACCAGAACCGGAGGTACCTACCCAAGGAAATTCCATAGATAGAATTAGAAGTCCTTAGGTATGATTGGAGATGAATGAGAATAAGGAAAAAAATACTGACTAAGATTGAGCTAACACTAGAACAATCACAACAAGGTGTTAGTGATGACGTCTTGGTAAGCATTGAAGGGGTTTAAGAATTAAAAAGAAATGTATGGATAAAGGGTGAAAAGAAAGAAGCCCTCCACACAACTTAGGCAGAAACCGGGTCAATACATAATCTATCAAAATTACAAAGATGATTGTTGGTATTGAAGAAAGCCGTCATGGACCCAGTGATGCAATGCGCAACCCTTCCCAACCATTCGAGTTTCTCTCAAAAGAAACTTGTCTCATTTGTCACGGAGATACACACGTTATCTATCGACATCTCACTCTGAGATTGTTGATACTGAATAGGTGGCAATCAGCTCCAGCCTTCGATTACTAAAACTAAAGTGCACAAATCGAGTCTAGAGCCAAGAGAGATCATCATTATAAATCTCATTAGGACACATTCCATGTATAACACTTGTTGTTCACCTTTAAACAACATTTGGTAACAAAGAGTCTGACAAATTATCCTTGAGATCTTGCCATAACATTCAGAGTGATATTCTTTAGTATTCATAGTGACAAATGAAAATCCTTCTAGAGTCAACCTCAAACAGCTCTGCGGTAGGTGACTTGCAAGATTCTATATGAATCAAGCTTGTGATAACTGGATATCAATTTTGGTCTAGTAAATGAATTGACGACTCAATCAGAAAGATAGTAACTATCTGATTCACTCTTACCGTGTTGTCTGCTTTGAGATGCTTCAGTAACGAGAACAGCTAGTACAGCTGCGAAACCCTATCAAGAAGATTCATATGAGTTGTATCTGATCACAAGCAGTATTTATACTGATTAACGGGGAACCATGGTTATTGCAACCGTATTCGACGAAGTGACAAAGATACTTCTGTCCATATCTGTTGTTTATCACTAACCTTTTAAATGCAGATTCAAACATCGGTGTTGCAACATTTAGCATCAAGAGTTTTGATCCTAAACTACCTCAAAGATCTTCAAAGTCAAATCAAGAATCGTATTTTTGGGAGATTGTTAGCCTTATGTTCATATAAGTCAAACAAGAATGCAATAAGTATGAGTATGTCAGTCAAGAGCACAAGATGATCAAGAAAGTCATATCAAGATGATTCAAGTCAAGGAAATGATGCAAGATAAATATCTCAAGAACTCAAAGTCAAAAGATGAAGGCTCAAGATCAAGATCACATAAACGACACCAAAAGAATGTTATCGGTCGTCTTAAGCATGAACAAAGCCATTACAAACAAGAAAAGACAAAGACAAGACTAAAGAAGGCAAAGCTCAAACGTCATATCTTCAACATTAGGGAAGATAAAGTCGAATCAAGATAACCTCCATCAAGAACGTCAACTTTGGGGTGATCGTAGAAGACCTCAACATTGGGGGAGATTGTTGGCCTTAATTCTATTTAAGTCAAACAAGAATTTTTCGGTCTTATTAGTCATAATTAGTCTTGTAATGTAATAGGCTAGTCGGGTTTAACGGGCTTGGACTTTAAGCTAATATTGTCCATGTTTCAGGCTAAAGCCCAGCCACTAGCCAAGCCCGGTCCATTAGTGAAAGCCCACGCCATATATGTTGGCTTAGAGTATAAATAGGACCCTCTCCACACATGAAGAGGGTGTTGGTTACATTTGTATGTGTTTCCTCCTAATCTAATATTTTCTCTCTTTTGTTTCTCTCTCTAGTTTCTCTCTCTAATTTTCTTCTTATTATTTCGTGCTCATCATGGCTTATTGGTAAGCTTATTGTTGTGTCTAGATCTTAGTTATTTGGGATAACAGATGAAGATAATAAGTAGATGAAGGTAGAGTGAGAGAGACCACAATATAATACAGAGTTTGGAGATTGGGTTATATACCATCTGTACATCCGTTGTGAATCCATGACACCTATACCATTACTCTAGTATAATCCTTATGTTGTACTATAAATCGTATTACAGCTTTGCTCCACCGATATGCACTAAGATCTGCGCCACTAAAAAGAGCTACTCCTTATGGTATTCCACCCTTAGAATCCACCCCTAATAACCTGTGATTCGACTTACCCTCTAGGGTCACTAAGATCAATAGATGATAGAAGAGAAGATTAAGAATACAAGAGGTGTTAGCCTTAGAGGGCGGGACAAAAGAAAAAGAGAGAAAGAAAGAACGGCAAGATGTGAGGAATACAAAGGCTAAAAGGAGGTATTAATAGGCCAAAATCCTAAATTGGTAAAAACCAATTCGAGAGTGGCGCGCTGCCCACGCGTCAACGCGCTAGAATCATGTCTTGGTATTTTTATAGGTATTTAGCATTTTAAATACCCGTTCTTGTTAAACCTCCAATTATATTTCATGCTTTGACCTTTCTATTATTCTTACACTTAAGGTCAACCAAGTCAGATAGCCATTTGATAAAAATATTTGTGAATTAATTTAGAAGAAGATTTAGGGATGTTTATCCAATATCAAAGAGATAGAAAAGAACTATTGGACAAAAGGTATGTTTGAGTATTCCTCACATGTAAATGGTTTAGTTGGAAATTAACCATGGTTAGGTTGATGAGTTTGCATAGTTAGGATACAAAGGAATATGCTAAAAGCATAAGAAATATACTAAAGGAATATTCCTTTGCTTAGAGAGGAAGTGTAGATGTTGGAGGGATAATTTAAATTTAAAATTCAAATAATTGTATATGTGAGATAAAGATGAGAAGGGATGAGTTGACATGATATGATGGTTTGGAGCCTAAAGCTTGTGATTCAAAATTTGAATTTTATTTCAACATGTGGGATAAGGATGAGGTGTGAGTTGGCATTGATGTGATGGAAAGAAGCATATGGCTTGTGATTTAAATTTGAATTTGAAGTGTTGGGGTAAGAATGAGTTGTAAAAGTATGTAGGAGAAGTTTTGGTCATGTTGTGATGTTTAAATTCAAGCTTGAGAGATGTATGGGAAAGGTGTGTAAAGAAAGCTTTGAGTGTGTGTGTGTGTGTAACTTGAATTCAATAAGAAGTTGTGTGAGTGTATAATTGAAGAAGAGAATGAATAGAGAATGTGTGGTATAGAATGTTGTGATTTGATGGAAAAGAGCCTTTGTGGGGAATGTAGGGGACAACAAGTATAATGTGTAAGGGAATGTGAGTTGTCATGTGAGGGGATAAACTTGAGGAGGTTTATATGAGAAAGGTTTATGCTTGGAGACGGTGTTGTTGATGAAAAAGAGAATAATCAAAGGATTGATTATGAATTTATCATATTGTCATTAAGAGAGAAAATATATGGGCAATGATGATTAAGGAATGATGTGGGAATTGGTATAGAATGTTTAGATTGTGTAGGAAGGTGTGTATAATCATTTGACGGGTAGAAGGGTTTAACAAATTATTAGGAAATATTTAGTGGAGAATGGATTATGTAGATGACATGTGAGGAATACATGTGTGAGTTTGTAAATCATTTATAAGTAGATAGGTAGGAAAACTCAAAGTACAATTAACCTCAAAATACCACAAACTCAAATAGTCACTTGGACTTAATCCATGATAATCAACAATGGATTTGATCACTAATCATCTTGATGTAATCAAGCTAAGTGCTTTGCATCTTAAGTGAAGCATATCCCATAATGGGAAAGGATGCGTTTACGCAAAGTGACCTTTGACTTAGTTTGACCAATAAGGGAGTAACACCAGTTATGTGATTCAGAATAGCGTACATCCGGATTTAGGTCAAATGAATACTTTCGTTTGATGGTATGTTGAAAGTATGTTCATACTAGGTTTAGAAAGAAGTTTCGGCCTTGGCTAGAGGCGTTTGACGAAAGAATTGAGTTGGCGTTTTGTTAAAAAACAGGAGGATTTGTTTTTGCTTCTCTCCAAGTCTAAACCTCATTTGGAGTGTTCCCAAATGCACAATATCATGTACATATCTTTATTGAAGTTTCCACATGTATCGGGTAAGAGGAAATCCGACTTTGCAAAATCCGGAAAAACAAAAGCCGTGAGTGGCGTGCTGGCCAAGTGCTGACGAGTGACCAGCGCGCCAAATTTACTTTTTTGGTTTTTTGGATTTTGGTTATCGTTTGTTATTTTAAGTGTTGCGAACGTTTATTTGTCATCATTAAAACATAAAGGAGATCATAGTCAATGTTGCACCAACAGACTTGACAAATAAAACATATTTTATAAACTACTCTGTACTTGATCTTAATTTAGAGCAAGGGGTGTGGTGACTAACCTGTGCGTCGAATCTGACGTGTCACCCCATTCGGCGTCGCCAAATGGGCGCCTTGACACCGAGTTGGGCCGCCGAGTATTGGTGTGCCGTGTATACAGCGAGATACACGACAAAACTATCTTTTTTTTCTTTTTTTGATTTATTAATTGATTTTGTGTTTTGTTTTTGAATGTGTGTGAATAAGTGTGCGTGTGTGTGTTCACGCGCGCGTAGATTAAGAAGATGTATATCTTTTTTCTTTTTAAAAAAATTAATAGTTTAAGTGGGCTAATGAAGATGTATGTGGGCTGGAAATAGTAATTAGTTTTTTTGACAAGTTTAATTTTTGTTTTTAAATTTTTTAACTTTTTTTTATAAAAATGTTATTTGTATTTTTTATTTGTTGTATGTTTTTTATTTTTTGTTATTTTTTTCGTACGTTTTTTAGTTTCGTATTATATTTTTATTTGAATGAAACGAATTTGGTTTGTTTGAAAAAATGGAAAAGAAAATAAATTAGGATGGGTGAGACTCAAATAGATAAGTTTGTGTTTAGTTGTGAGTGAAATGGTATTTTGAGGTGTGGGTGTTGAAATGATGTGAAACCCGATGGGACTCAAATGACTAAACTTTTAATGACATGATACCCATTGCTCTTAGACCCAGTTGCAATGTTGACCAAAACCACTATGTCACATCATCATGTGAAGCTCTCATCATCGAAAACCCGTAACGTTGATCACCAAACTAACCACACAAACATGCCTCACATTCTTACAACACACTCGCGTACACATAAACAAAGAAAATTGGTTCAGTCAAGTGTGTGATTGGCTCGTAAAAGGGGAAGGCCGTAGTAGGTGATGACGCGTGACCTAAAAGAAGATAGAAAACTTAAATCCAACTATTTGTGTATAACTAAAATGAGTTACAATTATACACAAAAGAGGGAAAACCTCATCAGTTTAATGGAACCTACTTTGGGTCATTCTCAATTCTTAGGTTGATTTCTCTAACAAGTGGAATTAAGAGATGGGTATCCACATTCAGAAATATGCAAACGAAGTGTTTTTAACAAAGTTTTCTTATAGGGCGACATTCACTTAAGTACCATATAGAAAGTATTATTGGGGGCTTGTAGTGCTTGGTTGTGCTAATCTATTGTGATTGTATATCTTTTCATATTAAGTTTTAATATACTTCCTTTTATATATTTTTTTATGGCATGATTAGCATAATTGTAGGCGGATTGACTGTGTAATAAATGAGAAGATTTCTCGGAGGGGCTGGAATGCAACTTAAGGAAAGAGTGAGGTCTAGAGTTGAAAGACCTTATTGTTGACTTGTGTATATAAGCTCACCCTCTACGGGTTTTGGAAAAACACTTCAACAACACAAGACCAAACATCATCAATGTTTAACACTCTCACACTATAATCATCATCATCCCAAATCACAGACAATCATTTGTGTCTGTGATCTTATTTATTTTGAATAATCATTGTATCAGGAAAGATATCTTTATTTCATCTATTTTCACATAGTACCAGAGCCATAATAATCTGATTACTATCGTGTCTAGGAAATTCTTTATCACTTGATTGAGGGTTTCTTCATTCGAGGTGTTCCTGAGCAATCCAAGGTTTGGGAATAAGGTTTATAGTTATACGGTGTGGTTAACTGCAGGAAATTAAAAAAATAGGGTTTTGTATGAACCTTAATTTTTAGGGGTTTTCTATCCACGCTTGATTACCTTTATTGTGAGGCATTTTTTCTCCTTTCCGCTGCCAATACAATCATTGTGAGTTCTTTCTACCCACCTAATTTTGGTAAAATCAGGACCAACTTTGTGTGATTATTGACATCAGTTGGTTATTATTATCATTTTTTTCAATTGTTTTTCAAATAATAAAAAGAGACAAAATAACACTGAGTTTATTTCTTACCAAAGCAATATAATTTTAATTATTAAACATGTCACCAAGTGGGGGAGGGGGTGGATCCAGTGCTAGTGAGGCTAACAAACTTATCTTTGGTGATGAACTTTATCTTCACCCTACTCATGCTAGCAGCACGCCACTCATTAACCTTAAGTTGACTGGAACAGATAACTATAATGTTTGGAGTCATGCCATGACATTAGCTTTGCATTCAAAAAACAAACTTGGATTTATTGATGGTAAATGTAAAAAACCAACTGATAAGTCCCTAGTTAATCAATGGGAAATTTGCAATTCAGTAGTTTTGGGCTGGTTACTTGGCTTAATTTCAGAAGAGCTTTATCTTGGGCAAATATTTTCTAAAATTCCTTCCGAAGTTTGGGATGAACTTAAAGAGACCTATGACAAGGTCAATGGATCTGTCACTTTTGATCTACATCATAAAATCAACACTTTAAGTCAAAATGGATCCACTCTTTCAGACTATTATCATAAATTAAACTCACTTTGGAAACAATTTGATGCTTTGGTCAAACTACCCGCATGCACTTGTGATGCTGCAAAAGGTTTCAAAACACATAATGATCTTATAAAACTCATGCAGTTTTTAATGGGGTTAGATGAATTGTACTTGCCATTGAGAAGTAATATATTAACCAGGGACCCTATACCTGATGTGAAAACTGCATTTTCTGTCATTTGTAGAGATGAATCCCATAGGGGTTCCTCATCAAGAAACAAACATCACGCATTTACATTTTCTGCAAGAAGCCATAATGAAATCAATAACAAAGGGTATAACAACAACAAAAAGAATGTGAAAAATTCTAATCTAATATGCTCAAATCCGAATTGTGGTCTTACTGGACACACAGTTGATAAATGCTATAAAATTGTTGGTTACCTTGATCACATTAAAAGGAAATGGGCAAATCAAAAAACAACTGCTCAACCTTTTGAACAGTTCCAAGAGTTCCAACAATGCTCAAGCGTATATGGGAGGTACTTATATATGCGGCAACACCACTTTCAGAATTCATAAAACTAACAATGGGTGGATAATTGATTCTGGTGCTAACCAACACATGGTTACATCAGAAGAAAAACTTTAAAACATAATGGACATATCAGATCTAAAACTTCAGATTGATCACCCTAATGGCACCATTGCCTACATAAAAAAAGTTGAAAACTTAAGACTTAGTGATAAGATTATTCTCTATGATGTCCTTTATGAACCTGAATATAGTGTTAATCTCTTGTCAGTCCATAAACTGGCAAGAGATGGCAAGCTCTTCATTGGTTTTGATGAACACAAATGTTACATCACGACGTGCAGTACAGCAAAACATCTGGGGACATGTAGTACAAAGAAAGTTTGTACTTCCTTGAAACTTAACAATCAAAAGCATACTTTGGTGAAAAGCAATAACATCATAAGCTATCATTCAAATTCTCTGTGGCATTATAGACTTGGTCACCCATCAGACCAAGTCTTAAAAGCCTTAAAACACAAAATTGATATAAAAGGAAACTACAACTCTTCTCCCTATGACATCTGTCACTACTCTAAACAAACAAGAGAACCATTTCCCCTAAGTGAACACAAAACCACTTTGATTGGGGATTTGATTCATCTAGATGTGTGGGGTCCTTACAAAATCACAGTAAGAGAATTAAATATTTCCTTACCGTTTTTGATGATTACTCCAGACAATGTTAGGTCTATTTTTAAATCTAAAGTTGAAGTCACAAACAAACATAATTGAATGTTCACAGCTATCCTAAAAAAACCTCAATTTAACAAAAAAAGTTAAGATTTTAGAAGTGACAATAGGAATAGAATTCGTTTAACAATAACTTGCAAATGTTTTTTCCAAACTGGCTAAGGCATAATCCATCAAAACCACTATTTGCATACACCCCAAAACAAAAAGTATTGATGAAAGAAAACACAGGCATTACCTAAATGTATCAAAACTATCTCTTCTTTTTCAAGGAGGAATTTCCACTCGACATTTGGACTGAATCACATTACTGTGCCACTTACATAATCAAATTATAATCCTACCTTGTTAAACGAAACTCTCCTTATGACCTTTGTTTAGTGTACCAAAATAAGGAACCCAACATAGAAATCTCATTTGAGATCTTTTAGATGCCTCTGTTTTTCAACTATTTTAACAAACAAAGACAAATTTTCAACCAAATCTGAAAATGCATCTTTATTGGCTATTCTAATATAAAAAAAAGGTTACAAATTACTTAGTTTACAGAATAAAATTATTTTTTTCTCCAGGGATGTCAAGTTCTATGAAAACATTTTTCCTTTAAAAATGAAAGAAAACCAAAAAACATTTTCAATTCTAATTTCTCAATTAAATCATTTTAACTTTTTTGACAGTCCCTACTTTAAACTCCCTCCAGACCCCCTACCCAATGATGATTTAGAGGCTGAAAATCATGGTAGTGAAATTAGATCTCCACATGTTGATGGCACAGAGATGGCCAATAGTGATGATACGTCATCTACATGCAATTCTGAAGCAACACATAACGAGGATGGCACAGAGTCACTTGACAATGATCATACTTCACTTGATAGTGACTCTGGAGCAACTCGGGAAGATCACATTCTTCTTTACCAAATTAATAATAACATTGTGGAACCAAGTTCCACTTCTGAGGGTAACAGTTACAACATCCAAAATGTTATGAATGAAACTGTTTCTCAAATAAGGTCTGGCAGAACTTCTAAACTTCCAACCAAACTATCTGATTTTGTTCTTGATGATAAAGTCAAAATATGGAAGTGATAGAGTTGTTAATTATTCAAAACATAGTAAAAATAACTATTGTTTTACTTCAAATCTAAACAAAACCTTTGAACCAAAACCTTTTCATGAGGCATACAATAACAAAGAATGGGTTCGTGCCATGAACGATGAAATGGAGGCTCTTAACAGAAATGAAACATGGGAAGTTACCCAATTACCTCCCGGCAAAAAACCCATAGGGTGCAAATAGATCTATAAATTCATATACAAATCTAATGGTGATATAGAAAGATATAAAGCCCGACTAGGTGCCTTATAAGCATTGTTGTAAACTGTCACACCCCGCCAAGGTGGAATCGCAAGGCATGATCAATAGGCATCATCACAACACAAGGCGTCAAAATAGAGAAAACTAAAAATGACATTTATTAAACTTCAAAATCAAAGCGTGTTATGACAATGCACAAAACAAAATTCCAACATATAATGCATGAAGAACAAAACATGACAAGTTCAATTGATAACTAAAACAGATAAATCATAGACTCTGCATGCAAGCCTATGGTCCAGCTAACTCCTCTTCCTAACTCTTCACACGTTTTGCTCACCTGAAAATGATGCTTAAAACGTCAACATAATTGTTGGTGAGAGTTACAGGTTTAAGACACACTTATGAAACCGCGATCAACAAAACAACATTTACGAACATATATGCATGGCTATTCTATCACAAACCAAAATTCACATTTATCTGGGGTGGATCGTACCCCTCCGTCCCACAATCTGTCTTCGCGCAAGACTGAATATCTCCGCGCAAGACTGAATATCTCCGCGCAAGACTAACCCACTTGACTAGCTAAGTCCATTCGAGTTCACACTAGGCCATGCCATTCTCACATGCACATGCCTTACCACAATTCATAACACATAGCAATAGCACGTAACAATCATATAGTTTGACACTTAAAAACACATATCACGGTTCATAATTCAAAAATAGTTTTGCATCATTTCCATCCCAAAATAAGTAAAAAGTGGGACTGTAAAACTCATCTGATGCAAAGCAAATTCCAATTCCTTCACTTAATCTTGCAAAGAATCTAAACAAAACAATACACACATATGTTACCATCGATTAGGTCACACACCCAAGTCGATGTAACAATCACAACGATGGATACTCTATATCCTATCTTGATTCAACTCTTCTATATACTCCTCATACATGTTAACCTCAAATTACCTCACAAACTTTACTTCTCAACTTTCTACTTTTTACTCAGTTTTTATAGTCACAAGATGACTCTAAATAAAATACTTAAACACCTAATTGGTTCTTCTCCTCACATCCCATAGCTCCTCAATGAGTTGTGACCTTCTATGATTTTTGGATAAAAATAATAGTGAGTGTAACCATTTTATAAAAATTCAATATCACAAAGTTGTGAGCTTCGACCTTCAAAAGGTTTAGCTTGAGCAAACCCATTTAAACACTTAGGAAAATTCTACAAAAATTCTAGAAAATCATAAACATCATGAACATGCTACAGTAGCAAGCCCATCAATTAAAAAGACGTTTTGATATGGTTTTTGACCTTACAAACACAACTCAGAATCAGCCCTGAAAACTAAGTTTTGACAATGAATCTTGTTTGATTAATTTGACTAACTTTCACTCACTTTTAATTCCTGAAACCTATGGGGTTAAAAAGTAGACTCTCTGTAGATAATTTTAGGCTCAATACAATCAATAAAAGCTATCTGTATGACTAAGATATGGCTCTCGCAAGATGACCTAAAATTCTGCCCAAATTTCAGTTACGAATTTAACATGATAAACCTTAATCATTCACATCTAAACCCTAATTAATTACATTATTAATTACAGAACTTAATCATAAATATAAAACCCTAATCCATCCTTAATGATTGTTACATGATTAAAACTTAATTGAATTGAAAAAGGTTTAAGAAATCGATACCTTAAATCTTAGAAATCAAAACCCTAAAAATTTTTGGGGTTTCCCATGCTCTTATGTTATTCGTCCGGTCAAAGAGAGAGAAAGAGAGATCAAAGTGATTTTTGTTTAGGTTATGATTTGTATTTATAGTGCTTAAGAGATAATTACCAAAATTAGAGTTGTTGTCAAATTGGGATTCCTTTTTTCTTCCTCCTCCCTTTTTTCGGCCGGCCTAACACACACACCCCTTTTTTTATTTTTTTTATTTATTTATTATTTACACAAAATTCCTTTTAATTTAGTTATTTTTATAAAAACCTTTACTTATTTTGCTAAACCTTGAACTTTCTAACTAGTTTTCAAACTAACCTTTATTTCTAACTATTTCTAAAAATAGAAAGTATTCTAAAATCTATAAAATACTACACTAATATACATAATACTAATTACATATACATAATACGTACACAGAATATTACGTACACGACATTTGAAACTACGCAAAGCCTTCAAATGATTTCATTTCCACAAGTACCATGATTCACCACTCATGTACTTCCATCTCATACACATATAAAACACATAAAACACATAATGACACACATAAACTGAATTATAAAGGCTTCAACTAACCTGCTAAAATCTCAGTTGTTATAGTATCCCCTCTTTTAGGAAATCTTGTCCCAAGATTTAACCATTAGTCTCGACAATAGCATTCTCAAACAACTGGTGATACTTAGCCTTCATATGATCCTCACGTTCCCAGATAAACTCTGGTCCACGTTTGGAATTCCACCGCATTTTCACAATAGGTATCTTACTACGCTTAAGAGTTTTGACCTCACGGTCCATAATCTCTAAAGGCTCTTCTACAAAACGTAAGGTCTTATCTACCTTAATCTCATCCAATGGCACATGCAAATTTGCATCAGCTAAACACTTCTTTAGATTTGACACATGAAACGTGTCATGCACACCACTTAATTCTTCAGGTAATCTCAACCTATATAACCAATCCTCTCAAGGATCTCGAAAGGTCTTACAAATCTTGAAGCTAACTTTCCTTTCTTTCCAAACAGCACTACACCTTTCCAAGGTGAGACTTTCAACATTACTTGATCACCAACTTGAAACTCTAAAGGTTTCCTTCTATTATATGTGTAGCTCTTCTGACGATCTCTAGCAGCTTTAAGCCTATCTCTAATCACAACTACTTTATCAGTCGTTTCTTGCACCATCTCCGGTCCAATTAATCTGCTATCTCCTATCTCAGCCCATAATACAGGCGACCTACACTTCCTTCCATACAACGCCTCAAAAGGAGCACAACGAGTGGTCGAATGATAGCTATTATTATAGGAAAATTCAGCCAACGACAAATGAATATTCCAACTTCCACCAAAATCAATCACACATGCTCTTAACATATCCTCTAACGTTTGTATTGTACGCTCGCTTTGTCCATCGGTCTGAGGATGATAAGCCGTACTCATATCTAAACGCGTTCCCAACGCTTTTTGCATCGTTTGCCAAAACCTTGATGTAAAACCTCCAACCCTGTCATAAATAATCAATGTTGGTACACCATGTCGTGCAACAATCTCATCGATGTACAACCTTGATAGCTTTTCCATACTATAATCCTCTCGTATTGCCAAGAAATGTGCTGATTTGGTCAGCCTATCAACTATGACCCAAATCGCATCCTGACCACTACTTGACCTTGGAAACTTTGTTATGAAGTCTATAGCTATTTTCTCCCACTTCCACTCAGGTATCTCAGGTTGTTGCAATAAACCTGGCTGTCTTTGATATTCAGCCTTCACCTTTGCGCATGTCAAACACTTGCTAACATAAATTGCAATCTCCTTTTTCATACTCGGCCACCAATACATGTCTCGAAGATCATAGTACATCTTGTCTGCTCCGAGATGCACAGAGTACCTCGTCTTATGAGTTTCGTCCATGATCTTGGTTCTTACACCTCCCACTAATGGAAACAATATACGATCCATATAGTGTAGGCTTCCATCCTCTTTTTTTCCATTTGTTGGTCTGTACCATTAAATCCTTCAGCTATCACATTTTCATCCTTAAACGCTTCACCTTGAGCTGCCAATATCAGCCCATTAACTTCGGACTGAATTGTCACAGCCATTGCTCGCACTCGTCGAGGCTTCACTCTCTCCTTTCTACTTAAAGCATCAGCTACTACATTTGCTTTATCAGGATGGTACTTAATCTTACATTCGTAATCACTAAATAGCTCTAACCATCTCCTTTGACACATATTTAACTCCTTCTGATCGAATATGTGTTGAAGGCTCTTATGATCTGTATAGATAACACTCTTTGTTCCATACAAATAATGCCACTAAATCTTTAGCGCAAACACCACCGCGCCTAACTCTAAGTTGTGAGTCGTGTAGTTCTTCTCGTGGATCTTCAATTATCTTGATGCATAGGCGATTACCTTATCCCTTTTCATAAGAACACATCCCAATCCTTGGTTTGACGCATCACAATAAACCACAAAATCTTCTACTCCATCTGGTAACGACAATATTGGTGCATTACACAAATTGTCCTTCAACGTTTGAAAAGCTTTCTCCTGCTTCTCACCCCACTCATACTTCTGATTCTTTTGAGTCAACGAAGTAAAAGGTTTAGCAATCTTGGAGAAATTTTCAATGAAACGTCTATAATATCCAGCCAATCCCAGAAATGATCTTACTTCAGATGGTGTCGTAGGAGCTTTCCAACTTTTCATGGCTTTAATTTTACTTGGGTCCATGTGAATACCTTCGTGATTTACCAAGTGTCTAAGAAAATGTACCTCTTGCAACCAAAACTCGCACTTGGAGAACTTCGCATACAGTTTCTCCTTCCTTATCAAATCTAACATCAATCTCAAATGATTTTCATGATCCTCCTTCGTCTTTGAGTATATCAATATATCGTCAATAAACACTATGACAAACTTATCCAGGTACGGTTTGCACACTCGGTTCATTAAGTCCATCAACACTGCGGGTGCATTTGTTAATCCAAATGGCATAACTGTGAACTTAAAATGCCCATATCGTGTTCTGAACAGGGTCTTCGAGATATCATCATCATGCACTCTCAGCTAATGATAACCAGATCAAAGGTCTATCTTGGAGAAGTAGCGCGCTCCATGAAGTTGGTCAAATAAATCATCGATCCTAGGGAGTGGATAATGATTCTTGATGGTCAACTTGTTCAGTTCATGATAGTCTATGCACATGCAAAATGATCCATCCTTCTTCTTGCAAAACAAAACTGGCGCTCCCCATGGTGAGTGACTTGGTCGAATAAATCCCTTGTCTTGCAACTCTTGAAGTTGCTCCGACAGTTCTTGCATCTCTGAAGGCGTTAGTCGATATGGCAACTTCGCTATGGGCGTCGCTCCAGGAATCAAATCTATACGAAACTCTACTTGTTGTTGTGGCGGTAATCCTGATAGGTCGTCCGGAAATACGTCCTCGAAATCACGTACGACAGGAATGTCGCTTAACGTTGGTTCATTTGCCTTTGTGCTCATTAACGTCTTTGTCTTCCCGACATTACGTTCTCCTTGAACACATAGTACCTTACCTCCTTCTACATGTATACTAACTATCTTCTCGTGACACACGATCATAGCCTTTTGGTTCGACAACCAATCCATTCCTACTATCACATCAAAACTTCCTTATCCTAATGGTATCAAGTCTATAAGGAACATAGAATCTCCTAGATCTAGTCTACAGCCACAGAAAATTCTATCAACTTCTTCCTTCTTACCATTAGCTACTTCTATCACATATCCAGGGTTTGCAATACTAGGTTTTGCATTTAATAGGGGCGCAAATTTAGTAGATATAAAACTAAAATTAGCACCAGAATTGAAAAGCACAGTAGCGTAGCGATTGTTTAAGGAATACGTACCCGTCACTACATTAGGATCATGAAGAGCATCAACAGCATTCACGTTGCAAGCCCTTTGGTATGTGCTTAATTACATATACCATTTTCCATTAAAATCGGACTTAAAAGACTAAAAACGTACCAAAATACATCGTATTTGTATGTTTTGCATTTGTATTATGCAGGAACGGATATTCAAGAGCAGGACCAAAAAGAAAGCCAAAACCAAAAAAAACCAAACAAAACCAAGCACGGAATGGAAAGGATAAAGTAAAAGGTCAACCAAGTGAAGAAAATACAACTTGAGGGACTAAAAATTACCAAACCTCAAGTTGTCCGTAGTACTATTGGTCTGAATCGTTAGCATCATCAGTCAACCAACCATTCATATTGCCCTCTTGTGGTGGTAATGGGTAAGGTGCAAATTTGTTCCTTTGGTTTTCCATTTGGAGTTGTGGATGATCCACGAACCCATATTTATTGTAAGAAGGGTGCTCACTAAACTTTTTTTTCTTCAATCCGACAGTGTGGTATTCTTCGCAAACTGAGAAACATTCCCTTCATTGTCGTTCTTCTTCTCCGAAATTAAATCCAATCGTTTGGTCACCTACTTTCTTCATAGTCATACTCTCTTCCACTTTACACGGATATAAGTCGATGGGTATACGACACTTATGGTTTCTACGCCATATCATACAGCCAGAAATTGGGTCGATATAACGCTTAATCCTAGTTAAACGCATGATTCCCCAACGAAACTTACGCTTTGAGGGAGACATAACTTTATAAATTAGGAAGAGTGATACTTGGCAACGAAGAAAATAAATACTAGTATATACATCTATATATATATATATATATATATATATATATATATATATATACATGTATATATATATACATGTATATATATATACATGTATATATATATATATACATGTATATATATATATATATATATATATATTCTTACTACGAAAATAGTAAACGAATAGGCAATTGGAACTTCAAAATATATACATAAAATATATTATACATACGTACACATAAGCACATAGTTCCTAAATGAATCTATATGAAGGTTCCTAGTTATAGTCTAGGTCAATCCACCTAGTTCTCTATAACCTGGCTCTGATACCAATCTGTCACACCCCGCCAAGGCGGAATCGCAAGGCATGATCAATAGGCATCATCACAACACAAGGCGTCAAAAAAGAGAAAACTAAAAATGACTTTCAATAAACTTCAAGATCCAAAGCGTATTATGACAACGCCCTAAACAAAAATACTTAAAAATCCAACATATAATGTTTTTTACTCAGTTTTTATAGTCACAAGATGACTCTAAATAAAATACTTAAACACCTAATTAGTTCTTCTCCTCACATCCCATAGCTTCCCAATGCGTTGTGAGCTTCTATGATGTTTAGATAAAAATAATAGTGAGTGTAACCATTTTATAAAAATTCAACATCACAAAGTGTCCAGAATTTGACCTGATTCGACCTTCAAAAAGTTTAGCTTGAACAGACCCATTTAAACGCTTAAGAAAATTCTACAAAAATTCTCGAAAATCATAAACATCATGAACTTGCTACAATAGCAAGACCATTAATTAAAAAGACGTTTTGATATGGTTTTTGACCTCACAAACACAACTCAGAATCTGCCCCGAAAACTCAGTTTTGACAACGAATCTTGCTTGATTAATTTGACTACTTTTCACTCATTTTTAATTCATGAAACCACTTGTCTTGGAAAGTAGACTCCCTGTAGTTAATTTTAGGCTCAAAAAAATCAATAAAAGTTATCCGTATGATCGAGATATGGCTCTCGCAAGATGACCTAAAATTCTGCCCAGATTTCTATTCTGAATTTAGCATAATTAACCCTAATTAACTTACCCATAACCCTAATTATTAACCCTAAAACAATTTTTGATGATCAAAACCTATTAATTAAAGATTATTTATAATAACCTAATCCATCCTTAATGATTCTTACGTTAAATAAAATCAATAGAATTGAAAAAGGATTTAGAAAACATTACCTTAACTCTTGAAAAGTAAAACCCTAAAATTTTTTAGGTTCTCTTTGTTCTTTGTGTTGTTCGACCGGCCAAGGAGAGAGGAGAGGAGAAAAAAGTGATTTTTGATTAAGTTATGATTTGTATTTATAGGCTTAGGAAAAGATAATTACAAAAAACAAGTTGTAATCACATGGGTTCGTTCTTTTTTTTCTTCCCTTGTTCGGCCGCCGTTCCACACAAACCACCATTTTTAATATATTTTTTTTCTTTTATTTATTTATTATTCATTTACTTTAATTCTATGTAAAACCTTTAATTATTTTGCTTACTAACCTTAAATTTCAAACTAACCCTTGGTTCACTATTTTTAAAAATAGATAGTACTCTACAACTCTTAATTACTAGAACTAATATAGATATATATATAGTTTAATATACATAAATATATATACTTACAAATATATATACATACATCTATTATTTTTTTATATATACCTATATATTTGTATATATATATATATATATATAATATGAATTACATATACATAGTACGTACACAGAATATTACGTACACGACATTTGAAACTACGCAAAGCTTTCAAATGATTTCATTTCCACAAGTACCATGATTCATCACTCATGTACTTCCATCTCATACACATATAAAACACATAAAACACATAATGACATACATAAACTGAATTATACAGGCTTTAAACCTGCTAAAATCTCATTTGTCACATAACGGTAGACGACTTTTATAAATTTAAACTTGGCAAATAAATATTTAAAAGAATTTACGCATCAACTCCTATTGGATAGTTTACTTCTCTGGAGAATCCCACCAGTGGTGTTCTCGATTCTCTAAGTTTTGCTTTCGTATACATGACCTCGGAAGAGCTTCCTACATCTACATATATCCTTCGGACTTAAAAGCCTTCAATGAGTGCTTCAAGTATGATGGGAGAGTCGACCTACTAACATCCTAGCATGGAAGGAAATGATATTTCATTGTTTATCCACTGTTTCATTTGTTTGTAAGACCTTTTTTGATTTATTTTACCCCTAATCATTCATATGGTGGTTCTGCGCCGGACCATCCTTGTCTGGTCTGGTTCATCAGCATTCCTGGTTTTGCGTTTTTTCTTTCGACCAGCAACATTCCCTTGTTTGTTGAGACCGCTCTTTCGGTCATATTTTTCCTGTTGGGTGACTGCATATGACAGAGTAACCTACATGACCGATGCAGGGGTATGCTTCGGCAAGGACGTATCCAGAGCATCCTCATCAGAGTCGCCACAAACAAGTTTCTTCGGTGTTGCCCTTGCCTTGACCTACTGGTTGTATACCTTGTTCATTGTTCTTAACATGTCAATTTTCACCATGAAAAAAGCCGAAGAAGTGGTCGTCTAGGTTTGTAGGGCTGGTTTAGTTTGACTTTTTTGTAGTTCTGTTTCTATGCCTCCCGTTTCTGTTCCTCAGACCTCTTCCTCCATCGGCTGTGAGTCAACCATGGCTTTCGTCTTTTTTTTAACTCGGGTAGATTAAGACAAGGGTCCCATGGATGACGCCAAATGTTGAGGTAAATTTACGTGGGCTACTTGAGCTTGGTGAAAAGACATCAATCTTTATGAATATCTAGGTCAGCTTGGCTTCTCCGGAGCTTACTCCTTTGTATCCTAGCTTAAAGTAAGAAAGAACACCGTTAGCTCGCCCCGGGGTGTTATTTCGGGACCAACTCTAGCATAAGAGTAAGTATGGTGATATGAGATAATTGCGAAGAAATATTTAAAGAGAAGTGTGGTCCAGAGTAGGTGTAATGTCTGCCCTCCTAGGGGAATGAGCTCCCCTCTTTATACTGCTTGGGATTCACTACATGACATAACAGTGGGGCTCTTCCTTAGTACGATTATCGGCTACGTATCATTCCAAGGACAGTGGTCCTTAACAAGGACTGTACCTTTGTCGATAAATCTTTCGATACTGTTGGACTAGGACAGGACTGATGACTCCGGACCTAATCTATCCTTCGACATACCAGCTTCTCCGGAGTGCTTGTCTGGTTCGACCCGTGCTAATCCGGCAGAGGTTTCTTTGGTTGATGTTTCTCTTTCGGATCTGCGATGGAGACTATACCTCATCAGACATGTTTTGAAAATATTTAGAACTTCTGCTCGAACTTTATTTACAGCTCTGTGTCATTTTTAAGTGACATTTCTATGGCCGTAAATATTATCGATTCCAAAAGACATGTCATGAACAACATATTTTTGGAATTTTTTGATTTTATATTTTTCTATTTGATTTTCTAGTTTTATATTTTTGTATTTTCTTTTTGTAAAAATTTTATAAAAAAGGAAAAATCTTTTTGTGTTTTTCTGATTTTCTGTATTTACATAGGATACAAGAAGAGATTCCACCATTACTCTTCTGCTTATTTTGTTAGTCTTTTTAGAGTTTCAGGAGACATACTTCTCATTCCAAGCTTGTTTATAAGAAATTCAAGTCTTTCTCGTCCCAATGCCTTGGTAATGATATCTGCCAACTGATATTCTATCATGACGAAGTAGAGCTCAACCACCCCATTTTCTACTTGCTCTTTGATGAAATGGTATCTGATGTTAATATGCTTGGATCTTGAATGTTAAACGTTGTTACAGCATAAAGCAATAGCACTCTTGTTATCGCAGTACAGAGGAATTTTGTTGATTCCAAGGCCATAGTTTGTCAGTTGTGATTTCATCCAAAGAATTTGAGCACAACATCCGGATAATGCTATGTATTTAGCTTCTATACTAAATATGGTTGTGCTCTTCTGTTTCTTAGACGTTGTCACCCAAAAGTTGCATACTGCTAGATGTGCTTCTTCTATTATCTTGGCAACCGGTGTGATCAGCATCTGCATAAGCTGTTAGTGCAATACAAAAATCCTTCAGATACCACAGACCCATATTAATGGTTCCTTTTAGGTATCGAAAGATTTGTTAAACTGCATGTAAGTGCTTTTCGGTAGGCTTAGCCTGATACTGGGCACACATGCATACTTCAAATACAAGGTCTGGTCTACTGACTATGAAATACATAAGGGAGCCAATCATTCCATGATAATGTATAGGATCAACTTCTTTCCCTTATGGATCTTCATCTAGTTTGGATTTCTCCATCATGGGAGTATAAATCGGGTCGCTAGATTCCATACCATACTTTTTAATTATTTTAAGAGCATATTTAGATTAGTTAAGAAAGATGCCTCTAGGACTTTGAGAAATTTGAAGTCTAAGAAAGAAGGACATCTTGCCCATCATTGACATCTTAAACTTAGAACACATTATTTCAGAAAATGTTTCATAGAGTGTTGGATCAATAGAAGCAAATATTATATCATCTACATAGATTTGTACCAGTAAGATGTCTTTTCCTTCTTTTAGAGTGAATATGTAGGATCAACCGCACCTTTGGAGAACTTTTGGGACAATAGAAATGATGATAGCAAATCATACCAAGCTCGTAGAGCCTGCTTTAACTCATAAGGAGCTTTCTTTAGCTTATACACGTGGTTGGGATTATCTTGATCTACAAATCTGTTTGGTTGACTGACATTGACCTCTTCACGAAGTATGCCGTTTAAGAACGCAGTCTTGACATCCATTTAACAAACTATCATGTTCTTGTGAGCGGCATATGCAATAAAGATTCTTATGACCTTCAGTCGAGCAACCAATGCAAAATACTCTTCAAATTCGATTCCTTCTTCTTGACGATATCCCCTTGCTACCAACCTAGCCTTGTTTTTCAAAACACCTCCTAGTTCGTCTAATTTAACCTTGAAAATCAACTTCAAAGTGATTATCAAGACAGGATCTGGATAAGGTACGAGCTTCCATACTTCAATTCGTTCGAACTCATTAAGTTCTTCTTGCATAGCTTCGATCCAACAGGATTCTTTCAAAGCTTCTTTGTAATTCTTTGGTTCAACGAAAGTGAGGAAATCATCAAAGTAACAAAACATTGATTCGGTTTATAGTCGATGTCGTGTAGAGACGGGTCTTGAAGGATTGCCAATGACATTATCCAACGGATGATCCTTGGTGCATTTTCTGAGATGTTTAGGTGGTTGATTGACTGAGTGCGCATTAGTTGGAATAACATCCCTTGAAAAAGATTCTTCAAAATTTGGTTCTGGAATTGGAACACCAAAGAAGGGATCGTTATCTAAATGTGCAACTTCAATATCGTGAAACTGTTCTTCAACACCCGAAGGAATAACTGGGGATTGTGTTTCTTGAAGGGTTTGTGAGGTACTTGGAGATGGTGCATTTTGATCAATAGAAGTTGAGGAAGGTGTACCGGTTGGATCATCAGGTTCTGGAGCAACAACTGTGGGAACTGGAAAAGCAACACTAAGTGGAGGATTAAAGTATTCATCAAGCATCGGTTGAAACAAAATATCCCAGTCCTTCTTTGTTGGAGGGACATACGGTGTTGGAGAAGGAGGGTTTTGCACGAGTCTTAGACTGATTGTTCCAGGAGTCAAAAGCTAAGGTGCGGGTTCTGAACTGAATTATTCATAAGCCAATCTATCACATCACACCAATCTATAAAAGAAAGAAATGTATGAAAGAAAGAAAGAAATATATGTATTACGTAGCTCACAGATTGGTACGGGTCCTGAACTGAATTGCTCAAAAGCCATCACTGTTAGCTCATTAAAGTCAACATGAATAGTTTCAATGATTAGACGGGTCCCCTTGTTGTAGATTTGGTAAGCCTTCTTTGTAGGAGCATAACCGATGAAGATTCGAATATTTGCTTTAGGTTTCAACTTGCCAATATCTTCACCGTCATTGATGGGGTAACATAGAGCACCAAAGACATGAAGATAGGATAAGTCGGGTTTCCTGTCATGGAGAAGTTCATACAGTGTTTTGTTGTGACGTTTCTAGATTAATGATCGGTATTGGGTAAAACAAGCTGTCGCAACTGCCTTGGCCTATAGAAATAATGAAGCCTTAGAAAATATCAACATAGTGTGTGCAGCTCCCACTAAATTTTGGTTCCATCTTTTGACAACGCCGTTTTGTTATGAAGAGCGAGCAATGGATGTTTGGTGTGAGATCTCGACATCTTCATAGTAAGATCTCAAGGTCTGATTGACAAATTATGTGCCATTATCTGTTCTGATATTTTGGACTGTCGCATTGAGACGAACTTAAATCATTTTAGGAAATTTAATCACGAACTATGGAACTTCATCCTTTGATCATAGAAATTTTACCCATGTAAACCGAGAGTAATCATCAACAATAACCAATATGTATTTATGCCCATTGATACTTTGAATCCTCATTGGCCCGCAAAGGTCCATGTGCAGCAGATAGAGCTTTTATTGAATGAAGTCTTTAGCTTTGGGTTTGTGGGTGTGTTTCTTGCTTTTCCCTAGAGTACAGGTAGAACATAAGTGATCCTTCTGAAACTTTAATTTAGGCAGCCATCAGACCAGTCCTTGTTTGGCCAATGTAGTGAAAGAATCGAAGTTCAAATGGGATAACCTTCGATGCCATAGCCAAGACTTGGTCTTTGAAGCTTTAAACAAGAGACAAATAAGAGAGGATAGCATCATATCTTCCAGAGACAAAGTGTATAAATTTGAGCCCATTGATCCCTTGAGTAGATCGACACCTTCTAAGTCACGAATGTAGCAAGTGTGTTTGCAAAAAGCTACTTCAAGATCAAAATCACAAAATTGGCCAACGGAAAATAAGTGGTGTCCTAACCCTTCCACATAATAAACCCGAGAAATCGTAACATTTCCCATCAGATAGTCACCATAGCCCATAATCTTTGCAATCTGATCGTTACCGAATCTGATAGTACCTAGATTTTTGTGAACAAAGTTGATGAGCTGAGAGCGGTTTTCGGTCATATGCTTGGAGCAACCAGAGTCCAGGTACCAGAGGATGATTTAGACCACTTAAAATTGACACGAGGAGAAGATAGAGCAGTGGAAACATTAGATCCCCAATTTTGATTGGGTTTCAAGTTGTTAGAAATGTTAGATTCTACAACCTTTGATCTACTGCTCGAACTTATATTGGTGACATCCTTAAGCATTTCAGGATTGTTCTTATGAGATGTTGTTTTCTTAGTTACTTTTGTTGGGAGTTGATTCTTAGGTGGCACTACATTAGTGGAGGTAATCCTAGTCAAAGGGCACCTATTTCCATCTATAGTGAATTTCCGACCTATAGGTATCCATCTATAGCCAACATTAGTGAAAATTTTACCCGAAGGTTTCCAAACTTTCCTCTTTTTTCTATGCTTAGCAAATTTAGATTTAGAACGCACATTCACATCATTGACATAGTCAAGAACACACAAATCATGAATTGCATCAAACATACATTCATTACATGTAACACAAATTAATTCACAATTCGCATTTAACATTGAATGCTTAACATTTGCATTACAGACAGGTTTAATAACATGATTATTTTTATTTAAAATATATTTAATGCTCTTAGGGTGGTCTTTTACTTTATTCTTCTGGTTGCTACTGGTTGTTTGTGAGATCTTATTTTTCTTGGTATTGCCTGAAGGGTGTGTGTGATCTGGTAGAACTCTTCATTCCTGCAGAAGTCAACAAAGGTGGGTTAGAATCTTGTGTGTTTTGGGAAGCTACCTGTTTTTGAGTGTTACTTGGTGATGTGGCAGATTCTACAAACCTAACTTTCTTATTTTTGTTCAGCGATGTGACCACAACCAATGTCTCATTAGTTTTAGATAAACTAGGGCATGTATCTGTAACATAAACCAGCACCTCTTGAATTCGTTTAGCATACTTACAGGCAGAGTCTAAATCACTGTCTAATGGTATGAGTGCTCTAGCGTGTTCGACTATTTCCCAAAGAATGTCAGCATGTTCCCGAGTGTACTTTATATAGTCTATGTGAGCATCCCTATTTTTGAATACTCGAGGAGCTAGAGGTTCTAAGTCTAGCCTAAACATTCCTGGAGCAATAACCTTGGCATTATTCGATGGTGCATCATTTTCAACCACATTTTTGCCTTTTAAATTCTCAATGTGTTTCTTTAACTTAGCAATTGAGACATCATTTGTGTTTAGCTTAGCTTGCCATTAATTTATTTTGAAAAATTACTGAATTTCAGGAGCATCTTGGTTATTTAATGGTCTGTTATTCTGAAAACTTTCTTTTTGATGTTGTAATTTGAGTTCAAGAGAAGCACAATAATTTTTTAGTCGTGAACATCTGAGTACAACTTCATTAAAAACTTTCTTTTCAACCATATGTTCCTTTTTTGGCAAGCTCAGCCTTAAGCACTAAATTCTCATTGTATTCATGAATGAAACTCTGTTGCATTTTGAAACAATTAGTGCGTGTCGCAAGAGAATTTACACAAATGTGAACTATATCTTGAGATAAGAGAAGTTCAAATAAGTGGTCATTTTCCTGCTCCAATAGCTTAAATTCAAGATTATCATTCACAAGACATTTACTATTATTAACTAGAAATACAGGTGCAGATACGACATCAGCATGCATTACAATATTCATAATATCTTGACAGATAATATGTTCCAAGAGTCGATCATTTTCAAGAAAAAATTCTTTCTTTTGAGTGTCAAAACATTTCTTGTCTACAGAACATTGTTCAACAGCAGCTTCCATTTGGTTAAAGACCATTTTTACTTCATTGAGTTCATTGTGAAGACCATTGTCAAAATCCTTAAATGATTCCCTTAAAGAGTTTATAAATGGAATTACATCTTTTAAGAAAACCTTTTTGGTATGTTCAAAACCCCAGCCACCCTCAGTTATTGTTGTGGGTGTAATTCTAACTTTCACTACCTTGTCAAAATTGGCAAGATGATTTTTTAGTTTCTAAAAATTTTTATTTACCAAACTTACCTTTGGAAGTACTTTAGGAACCTCTATGTAACACCCGCCCTAAGGGGCATTGGATTGCGCAGCGGAAATTAGCAATTTGGTGTTACTACATAGCATCCGTCACCATGATAATAAAAAATGACTCAAATAAGACGTTTACCAAACATGTGTTCCAAAATTATTCAGAGTTAAAAGAGCGTTTAGGTCCCACAGAATCGTAACCACCGTCTATTACAAACCATGAAAAACATATTGTTTTCAAATAAAAGACATTGTTTTAAACACCACATGAGATATTGTTTTTGAAAGACCAGAACACACAAGAAGTCTTTCCATAAAATCCATCACCACACACACAACACCTCCACGTCCTCGTTGCCTTCAGCCTTGGTTACCTGGGATAAAACAGGATTAAAACGTCAACAACAAAGTTGAGTGAAATTCATGGAGTTTAAATTAATCAATAAGTAAAAAACCTTTGAACACATTATTAGTTCTCGGGAAAACAAAGCAACAAATGCAATGTATAGCAACTTATTTTCTTTTACGCAATAAGCTCATGACACCGAACGTTAACCAAACATATGGTATTTCATATGCTAAAAGGTGACCCAAACAAGGTATTATTGTCATATACCTACTAATTTCTAATAAAAAAATGTCCGTTTGACAGGGTGGTCACAAGGATTCAAACCCTGGACAAGGTTGTCAAACCCAATAGATCTATTTAATGCATTAGCGTTTACCTCACAACAAGGCAATTAATGGTTCATGAAATAAGGGACTTCGACAATAGCAAATTATGCGGAAACAATGTCATAATCGGGTCCAGCATACCATAAAATAATATGTGTTCAATTTATAAAACAAACATGTATCCCCCTCGCGGGTTTAAAAACATTTAAAAGAATTTAATGCGAGGCTATGAACTCACCTTAAGAAAATGATCCAATTCAATCAATCAATCAACAAGCGCAACAAACTTCACGTCTCAACCGCGACCTATATAGTACATATATAGCGGCACATGACTAAAAGTATAACATATCATATATTGCATACTTGCATACATATATATATATATATATATATATATATATATATATATATATATCACTATTACGTATACACAATCATATACTAGAATTTCCAAGTGCGACACAAAACATTTCGCTTTGACTTACTTAATAATATCACAACGTTTTCAATAAAGTTTCCATTTTTAGAAAGCTTGCCGAAAGTAAAGATAATATAACCCAAACTTATTGTTTCACCTTAGTTTAACTAACATTACGAATCATTTGCTTGTTATAAACTATATTCAAAAGTATACGCAAGTTTGACTTTCAAAAGTCAAACTTCGTAGTTGACTTTTTACCCTAAAATAACTCAAACTTGACTCGGCCGTAAACTCTTTGTTTTTAGGAGTTACAAGGCCTATCTTATATAAAAACGGACCTTAGAACATCCTTTATCATATTCAAAATCATAATTTAGATTTCAAAAATTTCTTAACACGCTATGGTCAAGTCAAACTTTCTGGTCAACAAAAGTCAACACAAAGTCGTATCAAAACTTGTTTTTACCAAACTCCAACCATTCCAACATGTTTAACTAACCTAAAAACATGTACTAAAACCATCAAACATATGTTCATATTTGAAATACTTTTAAACCCATTTTGCACTTGAATCAACTAGCTATAATTACATACATGTAATAATCATCTAATTAATCAAGACATAAACATAAACAAGTGCTCACAAAGCAATAACAAGACTCGACTTCGCTTCCCCCATGTTGCTTAGAATTAGACAAACCACAAAGACCAACCAAAACTCCTTTTCAATTCAAACCACTTCAAAATAACACTAATCCAACAACTAGAAACACTTCCTTATACACCAAATCAATAGAAATTGACCAAAAACCCAACTTCTTAAATACTCATTGCATGTGAGGTTTATTTAGTGGGATTTGTAGAGGATTGAACAAGGATTAAAATGGTATAATCGGATTTAATTGCATGTCGGAAAAAGTGACCAGAATGGGTGTTTGTTTGGGTGGTCGGTTGTGGAAACAAGAGAGGAGGGGGGAGGAGTATGATTTTAATAAAAAGAGAAATATGTGTGTATATGAGTTCTATTTATAGAAAAGAAGTTTGGCAAATTAGCAAGTTTAGTCCTTCCTTCCTTAACCTCTTTTAAAATTAGTGCAAGTCATCCTTTTTATAAATAACATTCGGCCAAAAACACGAGTCACACCACGTTTGTAAATATTTTAAATCCGTCCCACTAAATATAGTTTAAAACCTTTAATAAAACGTTAAACCTCGTAAATCACGACCTTTAAACACAGTTTACAAAAACTCGGGGAAACGACGAAAAATACAAAATTAACATATTTACGCTCTCGGAGCAGTAAAATAAATTTTTTTGACTTTCTTAAATGCTAAAAACAAATAGAAACTAAATCACGAAATGAAATTCACCAATAAATGGAAATTCTAATCAACCACATATAGCATAACGACTATAATTATTTACGTAATTAAAAATAACTATCTTAGGCTAGGGATAGACGTTGACCTGAAACTCGGGTTGTTACATTCTCCCTACCTTTAGGGAGTGACGTCCCAGCACTCAGCTCGTCTCATCCACTCTCTTCTCTTTATCCTTACATGTAAAGAGATGAGGGTACTTCTTCTTAATCTGATCCTCACGTTCCCAAGTAAATTCTGGACCTCTTTGCGAATTCTAACGAACTTTAACTATAGGTATCCGACTCTGCTTAAGTCACTTAACCTCTTTATCAACAATCTCTACTGGTTCTTCAATCATATGCAACTTATCATCAAGTTGAATTTCTTCCATCGGAACTATAACATCACCTTCCGCTAAACACTTCTTAAGATTCGAAACATGAAAAGTACTATGAATTCCCTTCAATTCTTCAGGCAACTCTAACGTATAAGCTACAGGACCCACTCTAGCTATAATCTTAAATGGCCTAATAAAATGTGGACTTAACTTCCTGCGCTTTCCTAAACGCACAGCGCCCTTCCATGGCGATACCTTGAGCAATACCATATCACCAACTTCAAATTCTAATGGCTTAAGTCTTCTATCCGCATAACTCTTCTGGCGACTACGAGCAGCTAACAAACAATTCTTAATCTGGACAATCTTCTCAGTCGTATCTCGGATCAACTCTGGACCGGTGAGTTGGCTATCCCCAACCTCACTCCAGCATACAGGTGATCTACACTTTCTTCCGTACAAAGCTTCATATGATGCATCCTTAATATTTGCGTGATAACTATTGTTATATGAGAACTCGAACAATGTCAAATGGCGATCCTAACTATTTCTAAAGTCAATCACACAAGCACGCAACATATCTTCTAGCGTTTATATTGTCCTTTCACTTTGACCATCCGTTTGAGGGCGATAAGCGGTACTCATATCCAAATTTGTCCCCAACGCCTTCTGAAGCGATCTCTAGAAATTTGACGTAACATGGCTATCTCGATCCGAAATGATCGAAACATGTACACCATGCCTACACATTATTTCCTTCAAGTACAGTCGCGTAAGTTTCTCCATACTATCCGTTTTCTTCACATGCAGGAAATGAGCTAATTTGGTCAGTCGGTCGACAATAACCCAAATCGTATCATACCCACTCAGCGTTTTCGGCAGTCCGCTCACAAAATTCATAGTAATTCTTTCCCACTTCCAAACAGGAATCTCAGGTTGTTGCAGCAACCCAGACGGTTTCTGATGCTCGGCCTTAACTTTCGCACAAGTCAAACACTTACTAACATACGTGGCAATATCCGCTTTCATATTCGGTTACCAATACAAAAACTTCAAATCTTGATACATCTTACCCGATCCCGGATGGATAGAATAATTGGACTTATGCGAATAATGCATAACCAAATCTCTCAATCCACCGTATCGCGGCAACCAAACACGATTCCTAAAACAACGTGTTCGATCAAGGCGAAATTCAAATATTGGCTTAATCAATCTCCCTAAATGTTCTGCTTTTACATTCTTTCCTTTCATTGCTTCTTTCTGAGCTCCACGAATCTGCTTCAGTAAATCATTGTGAACAGTCATCATCAAAGCTTGAACACGCAATGGCTTATCCCTTCCCTTTCGACTTAAGGTGTCAGCCACCACATTCGCTTTTCCAGGATGATACCGAATTTCACAATCGTAATCACTCAACAACGCAATCCACCTTCGTTGTCTCAAGTTCAACTCTTTCTGATTTAGGATATATCGTAGGCTCTTGTGATTGGTGAAAACCACACACTTCGTCCCATACAAATAATGTCTCCATAATCTAAGAGTGAAAACAACGACTCCTAATTCCAAATCGTGAGTAGTGTAATTTTCTTCATGGACCTTCAATTATCTAGAAGCATACGCTATTACTTTCTCTCTTTGCATCAACACGACTCCATAACCCTTAAGAGATGAGTCACAATACACCATGAAATCTTCGTTCCTTCGGGCAATGCTAAGTTCGGTGCACTACACAACTTCTGCTTCAACGTTTGAAAAGCTTATTCTTCTTCTTTTCCCCACTAGTATTTCTTATTTTTCTAAGTCAACTTAGTTAGTGGCTTAAAAATCAAAGAAACCCCTTCAAGAAACCTCCGATAATACCCAGCCAATCCAAGAAATTGCCTCACCTCCGTTGGCATCGTCGGTGCAGCCCAACTCTTAATGGCTTTGATCTTGGCAGGATCAACATGAACACCACTACGATCAATCAAATAACCTAGAAATTGTACCGAATCTAGCCAAAAATCATACTTCGAAAACTTGGCATGCAATTTCTCTTTCTTCAGCAGCTCCAAAATAGTCTTTAAATGCTTTCCATGTTCTTCTTCGTCCTTAGAATAAACCAAAATATCATCAATGAACACTATAACAAACTTATCAAGATATGGCTTGTATACTCGGTTCATCAAGTCCATAAACATAGCAGGCGCATTAGTCAATCCAAACGACATTACTTGGAACTCAAAGTGACCATATCGAGTTCTAAATGCAGTAATCGGAATGTCTTCCTCTTTAATGCGTAAATGGTGATATCCTGATCGCAGATCGATCTTAGAATACATGCTAGAATCTTGCAACTGATCAAATAAATCATCAATTCTCAGAAGAGGATAACGATTCTTGATAGTTAACTTGTTCAACTCGCGATAATCTATACACATCCTGAAATATCCGTCTTTCTTTTTGAAAAACAACACCGGTGCTCCCCACGGTGATGAACTCGAACGAATAAATCCTTTCTCCTACAGCTCTTGTAATTGTACCGACAACTCTTTCATCTTAGGTGGTGCCAATCTATACGGTGCACGCGCAATAGGTGCGGCCTCCGGTACTAGATCAATTCGAAACTCTACTTGCCTCGGTGGTGGTAGTCCTGGTAGCTCCTCGGGAAACACCTCAGGAAAGTCATGAATTATAGGCACGTCTTCCATTCGTTTCTCCTTCGATTTCTTTTTCATAACGTGTGCCAAAAACAAATGACAAACTTGCTCAACATACTTACGGGCCTTGATACACGAAATAGTCTTCAATCGAGATCCACCTTTGTCACCTTCAACTATCAACGTTTTATTCCCATATGGTATACGAACAACTTTCTCGCCACAAACGATAATGGCATCGTGCTTGACAAGCCAATCCATACCGATGATGATGTCAAACGAACCAAGCTCAATCGGCATAAGATCGATTTCAAAAATATGGTTCACTAAACTTAAAGTGCAACCTTTCAAAATAGTGTCCGTACTAACTATCCTTCCGTCAGCTAACTCTACTTTATAACTATCCTCTATTTAAATCGGTTTGATATCGAGTAATGAACTAAATCTAGTGTTCACAAAACTCCTATCGAAACCCGAATCAAATAAAACAGAAGCATATTGGTTATTTAGCAGAAACATACCAGTAACCACATTCAGACCCTTCGGCTCAGCGTCCTTAATAGCATAAGCTCGACCACTAACTTCTCCAACTTCTTATTGCTTCACCTTCTTCGAACATCGGTTCCTAGTATGACCTTGCTCACCACAATCATAACAAGTCCAAATAGGCTGAGCGTTAGCACCCGTAGCAACACTCTTCTCCCTACAATACCTTGCCTTATGTCCAACCTTTCCACACTTGTGACATTTGATCGTACACTGACCAACATGGCGAGTAAAACAACGTTCACACAAAGGAAGCTTTCCATCAGTAGGAGCGGTAACCATGGCTCGCGCATTTCCTTGCTTTTGGTTATTCTGCAAAGTCTGACGAGAGTTATCCTTTTGATTGCCCTTACCACTACTATTTCCACCTTGAAGGTTTTCCCACTTTCGCTTCTTACCTTCCAAAATTCTTTCATTTCTAGCTTGCGACTTCTGCTCCATCAACTTATGAGCCATACGTACGGCTTCGTTCAAATCAGCAGGCTTAGACGATGTCACTTCACCCTTGATGTTATCCGTTAAACCTCGAATATAAGCATCAACCTTCACTCTTTCTGGCTCTACCATTCTCGGACACATCAATGCAAGCTCATTGAACCTCTGAGTATAAGCAACAATGTCATACTCCTTAATCTTCAAGTTCCACAACTCGTGCTCCATACGTTGTATCTCTTCTATCGGACAAAACTCAGCAGTCATCAGTTGCTTCATCTCAGTCCAAGGCATTTGGTTCACAGTCTCCAAACCCATAGTTGCAACTTTAGTTTTCCACCAAGTCAAAGCTGGTCCTTCCAATATAGCAGCAGCAAACTTTACCTTCTTACCCTTGGCACATAGACTGATCTCGAAAACACTCTCAGTTTTCTCGAACCATCTTCGCAATTTGACATCTCCTTCAACTCCATGAAAGGCAGCAGGATTGCACTTCATAAACCCAGCAAAAGTGCACTCATGAATAGCAGGTGTAGTGTCTCGACCCCTAACTGGCCCAGATCCACTAGCATCGTTCCTAACATTCTCTTTCCTTGCCCGCTCAACAGCAATAGCAGCATCAACACTTTCCTTGATCATTCGGTGAATAGCAGCTTGAGTCATAGGTGCAGACTTTGGAGGCATGATTCTGTCACGTCACACAAAAAACAATCTAGTAAGCATTCATAACATGATACTCTCATAACATGATATAATGACAAATCAACCACAACAACAGCCACACAGCATCAAGTAGTAATCAAAAGATAGTCATTTATTTTTATCACAAAGAGTTAATATATAGTTGCATTGTTTCATGGAATGATACAAATCGTTACAACCAATAGTACTCGTTCTACCAACTTAGGACTCAGTTTAGTGATTACACAACAAAAGATACTACAATTGAAACTAAACTACTACACATCAGGAGGAGATCCTCGCGGCTCAGACAAAGGACTTTGCTCATCTTCAATCGAAACATCAATAGCTTCATTCGGTCTTTCTTCAAACACAAATCCCCTACGAATAATCTCTTGATAAAACTCATGCGCTCGAACTCTAGTCCAATAGAGATCTCTCTCAACTCTTTCATTCTACATACGAAGGAATGTGTTGCTCAACCTTGCTTCTTCGAGTTCCTTCTTCAGTTTCTTACACTCAGCTTTTTGTTCAACATTCTTAAGCTTCTCAAACAACTTTTCCATTGCTGCAGTTCCTTATGCCACACTAGAACGCACTTCATTACCCAAATCCAAAATTAACTTACCATAAAACATATCCTTTGCCTCTCTTTTCTTCTCGACCAATGCATGCGCCGTCTCGCGACCACACAATCGTCTTGAAAAATTGACCATTCGACCAAAAAGAGAGTCAATATCCCGTTTCATGAAGCCAGGTAGTAATCTATCACCATCCTCTCGAGGAATAGCGACAGTAGACGATTCACCTACCTCATAGACACTAACAGGAACAGTCTCATCCTCATGCTCAATCGGATTCTCAACCTCAATCTCATTATCAGGTTCAGACTCAGAAGCAGGCGGCAGAGAATTAAGAGGATCCACCTCTTCGTAAGGATATGTCAACTCTGGCTCATTCTTATATTCCTCAATGTCAATCTCCATATCATCTTCATTTTCTTGAGGATCTTCTTCTTCCTCAAATTCGTCTTCTTCCGAGTCTTTGTCTTCATCTTCTAAGACAGGTTCGGGAACAACAGGAACATCATCGTGTTGATTCGGCTCAACAACGGGTACATCATCCACGTGGTTAAGAGGAATCTCATTCACCATGATAATCTAGAAAATATCATATAATACTTACTTAATAGCGTATCACTTCTTATTATTATCATTCAATAGCATTCCGATAATAATACTATCATTAAAATAACGGTTCGCATCAAAGCGCAACAACAAAATTTTACAATTCGCGACCTTCTCGATTCGCATATATCTTAATTATATTTCAAACATATATAATAGTAGTTATCATATAATCACATGACATTTCATGCATACAACACATGCACAAATGCACCCATACCTAATACTTTATGCATCCAACACATGCATAAATATCCATACTTAACCAATCACACATATAATACATACATAAATATACTTACACGTAACAATTAATAAATGTACCTTACATGTAACCAATGGTAACGAGGAGTATCGGCGTTGTAACACCCCCAAATTGGGTCGCAGCGGAATAAGGGTCCGGGGCGTGTTACTTCTCAGATCAATAACACAAGATATATATAGAACGACCAAAAAGTCGTTTGAAAACGATACATTGGATTTAACAAAGTAATTGTTACATAAGCCCGAAGCTTAACTTGTTCACTTGATCAAAATACAAAGATTTTCAGCCCATAACAGATAACAAAATGAAATGCGACAAAATCTTTAATGCATGACATCCAAATCAAAACCACCAATGTATCTATCGCACCTCGTGCTTATTGATCCCCTGAAAAACATTGCTTTAAAACGTCAACAATAATGTTGGTGAATTCATAGGTTTGATAAATCATATAATGTAGGACCACAAGACTTCCCAAGTGTATGATAATGCAACAGATGCAGACA